>JAOUQX010085848.1:0-11537 GCA_028566295.1 Liobagrus marginatus
GTGGTACGATCAGCTGAACATTCCATCCGCAATGATCTTCCTGACCTGCAGTCCATCTACGATAAACGCTGCTTAAATAGGGCTAGAAAGATTAAGAAGGACCTCAGCCATCCTAACAATGGACTGTTCTCTCTGTTACCATCAGGGAAGCGTTTAGCCCCCAAGATTTGGCCCTAAGTAGAGTAGGCTATATGTACAGTACTATGAAATGTTATAAAAATCTTTAAGTACTATTTTATCATAATTTTCGCTCATTATTGTTATACTGTATATATCATCATTTTCTTTGTTCATTTTATGCCATCTGTACCATCTCTACACCATTTTGTTTCTTAGTTTTACATTCATCAGGTTTGTTACTGCGAGTAACCTCGCGTATGGTAAATACCATAGGAAACATTTTCCCAATTGCAAGACATAACATATCAAAATATATAGACATGTACGAAACATTTTATTGGCCGCTGGTGCTTGGCTGCGGATCATTGATGTCATCATCTGAGGCAGCAGTTGGGGTTAACAGAGTTGTTTTTTTCATAAACATGCTGAGCTTTGTCTGAATTGTATGTTTATTTTTTCTTCATAAATTTCACGTAGCGATTGTGGTCGTAAAGTCGAATTGTCGTAAGATGCATAGGTCGTAAGTCAACGACTACATGTAATTATATAGTGTCAAAGGGCCTAGACACCCGCCTGAGGGCGCTGCAGACACACAGCCCCCACTCATTCACCTCACTCCTCTGACACACCTGTGCGTAGTTAGAGCGTAATCGGCATGGGTTTAAAGGAGCTGTTTTGGAAATTTACCTATCAATGAGTCAATCACCTTAAAGAGAGATTGAAACGTTAGTCAAACAAGAATATTTTCTTTATTGCCGGCAATAGGGAATAACTCTAAAATGTACAGCTTCAGCATAACATCTTAGACCAACTCCAAAATGGCTGTCTGTTCCAAGTTCAAATTCAAGTTCAACGTTTATTTGTCACATGTATATTATATGTGGTACAACATACAGTGAAATTCTTTGATGACTAACTGAACAACTGACTGAACATTGCTGTGAGTGCGGGTGGGTGAGAGAGGGAAATTGTAAAAGAGGGGTTGGTTGCATATAAAAACTATTAACAATAGTAGAGTAATTACTAATTACAAATTACAAATGTACATCTATATGCAATATGTATATGACAGTAATATATAATAGTTGTAACAGCGCGGACGCGTTCACCGGAGAACTGAGCACTTCCGGTTCACCGCCGCATCACTTCCGGGTGACGTCATTTGCCACGACACTCCACTTCCGGGTCACGCCCTATAAAAACAGCATGGCAACGCCAGAGAAGTGCGAAGTACTGTTTGTTTCCCAAACGGTACCAAGCCAATTTAACTCTTGTGCTTTTCCTCTCTTTCTACAGAAGCCTGCCTAAGCCCCAGCTCAAAGGAAGACTTGCCCTGCGCCACTCACAAAGAAGAAGGAAAACTTAGTCCAGCACCGGAGCACCGTTTAAGGACTTTTTTGGTTACCTCACATTTTTCCAAGTTGGCTGTTTAAAATCCTCCTCTGTTTAAAAGATAAATTAATGATTTCACTGATCTGCAACTGGATCCTGCACATTGTGCTTACTTTGCATCTCACCTCCGTTACAGAAATACTTCGCCTGGATAAATGGATCCAGCAGATCCGGCCCATCAGCAGGCGATCATCGCCCACCAGGCCGAGCTAATCCGGGAGTTACAGGCCCGCGTGGAGGCCCTATTTGCTGCACTGACCACCCCCGCCAGTCCCCCCACCCACCGCCACGACCCACACCACTTTCCCATGGCGCCACCAGACAAATTCGATGGCACCGCGGGGCGGTGCTCAGGATTTTTACGGCAGCTAGAGATATATTTCAACGCCCTTGCGCACATGTTTGACCAGGAGACTAGTAAGTGCATGTTCATGCTGTCTCTACTCACAGGGGAGACCGTGGACTGGGCAACGGCTGTCTGCCCGCCTCCTACGGGATGTGTTCCGATACCCTGTGGAGGGAAGGGACCCCGCTGCCCAGCTACTTCAACTGACCCAGGAGGGCTGCCCAGCGGCTGAACATGCCATCAGGTTCCGCACCCTCGCCGCTCAAAGCGGATTTAATGACCCAGCACTTAAATCTCTTTTTCAGGCAAGCCTAGACCCGCCGTTACAGAAGGAGCTGGTGTGCAGGGCGGACGGAATGGGATATGAGGAGCTGGTTACCCTGGCAGTCCGGATGGACAACTTACTCAGGGCTCAAGCCCGATCAGCCAGCCAGGCCGGCGCACGGAACCCCCCCCGTCCGGAGTTGCACACCCTGGGGCAGGCCGAGGTCCGTCATCATGTTGGTTCCAGGATGGGGATTCCTGTGGTACCGAAAGTCCAAAGTCCCTGCACATATGAGGACATATGAGGACTGTAGCGTTGGCGAGTGAAAAAAGGGCAAAGTCTGATTTTTCAGACCTTCTGCGTCACACAGAAGCCTCGCGGTCGCGACTGGCCGTCGCGTGCCCGGCCGAGGTGCCTGGTGTCGGGCATGAGTGTGACGCGGAAAGGGGGTGGTGAGCTCCAGGGTGCGCAGAGGCCGAGCTGTGCCCGGACAAAGTGCCTCTTGTTGGGCAGGTAAACCCAGCTAACCCCAGTCCGAGTGGTCGGTTTCGAAAATTGCACTAAGTCCTGGTTATACCAGGGGCCGGCAAAAAGTGCATTTTTACAGACCGTGTATTTTTATGTTTTCGGCCTCCGCGGCCACCCGGAGATGCGGTTGCGCACCGGCCCTACCGGAGTGGTATCATCACAATTTCGGGAGGCAGGAGCGAGTGCGGGGCCAAGGACAAAAGGACTTTGTCATTTTTCAGAGTCAAAGGTCTGCTGTGTGCATGGTTCTATGCCCAGAGAAAGTGGCTCATGTCAGATAGAAGGCTGGTGCAGATGGGATGGGCTCCATGCTGCACAGAGGCCGGGCATTCACCCAGGCAAAGTGGCTCATGTCGACAGAAAGCTGGTGCAGATGGGATGAGCTCCATGCTGCACAGAAGCTTTTCTATGCCCAGAAAAACTGGCTCATGTCAGACAGAACGTTAGTGCAGATGGGATGAGGCCCATGCTGCACAGAGGCAAGTCATTCCTGAGGGAAAGTGCCTCATGTCATACAGAACATTACTGCAGATGGGATGAGCTCTTTGCTGCACATAGGCTTTTCTATGCCCAGAAAAAGTGCCTCATGTCATCCAGAACGTTAGTGCCGATGGGATGAGCTTCATGCTGCACAGAGGCTTTTCTATGCCCAGAAAAAGTGGCTAATGTCGGACAGAACATTAGTGCAGATGGGATGAGCTTCATGCTGCACAGAGGGCAGTCATGCCCCAGGCAAAGTGGCTCATGTCGGACAGAACGTAATTGCAGATGGGATGAGCTCCATGCTGCACAGAGGGCTAGTCATGCCCCAGTGAAAGTGGCTCATGTCGGACAGACACTGGTGCTGAAGGGGTGAGCTCCAGGCTGCACAGAGGCCTTTCTGTGCCCAGAGAAAGTGCCTCAAAGTCGGATAGAACAGGGTAAAACCTGGTTCTATGTTCCTTGGGTGAAAAAAATGACAAAGTTCATTTTTCTGTGCATCCAGGCTGCACAGAGCATTTCCCTGCTCAGGAAAGTGCCTCAAAGTCGGATAGAACACTGGTGCTGAAGGGGTGAGCTCCAGGAAGCACAGAGACAGTTCCCAGCCCAGGGAAAGAGCCTCAAAGTCGGATAGAACACTGGTGCTGAAGGAGTGAGCGCCAGGATGCACAGAGGCAGTTCCTAGCCCAGGGAAAGAGCCTCAAAGTCGAATAGATGGCTGGTGCTGAAGGGGTGAGCTCCAGGCTGCACAGAGGCAGTTCCCAGCCTAGGGAAAAAACCTCAAAGTCGGATAGATGGCTGGTGCTGAAGGAGTGAGCTCCAGGCTGCACAGAGGCAGTTTCAAGCCCAGGGAAAGAGCCTCAAAGTCGGATAGATGGCTGGTGCTGAAGGGGTGAGCTCCAGGCTGCACAGAGGCCATTCCCAGCCCAGGGAAAGAGCCTCAAAGTCGGGTAGATGGCTGGTGCTGAAGGGGTGAGCTCCAGGCTGCACAGAGGCAGTTCCCAGGCCAGGGAAAGAGCCTCAAAGTCGGATAGATGGCTGGTGCTGAAGGGGTGAGCTCCAGACTGCACAGAGGCAGTTCCCAGCCCAGGGAAAGAGCCTTGTCTCGGGCAGAACGGTGGTGCGGACTGGGTGAGCCGCATTTCGAAAATCGCACTAAGTCCTGGTTAAAATATGCATTTTTACAGACGTCATGCGACATCCAGAAGGCCACAGAGCCTCGTCGGCAGACCATTTTCGGCCTCCGCGGCCGCCTGGAGGTACAGTTGCGCACCGGCCCTACCGGAGTAGTATCGTCACAACTTCAGGAGGCAGGAGCAAGTGCGGGGCCAAGGACGAAAGGACTTTTTCATTTTTCTGAGTTGGCTTCTCTCGAGCACCATCTGGTAGATTGTAATATGTGACCCGCCAGGGGTAGGCTCCTGCCTGACCTGTTAAAGGCCACTATGGGCACGGTTGCTCCTACCCCACTTTGCGGGTTCAAAATTTGTTACGGATTGACGGATGGTTGGATGGAGGCATCCCCCATGGTGCAGGCACTGATCAGAGGGAGTTGTAGTCGGTTGGTCGATCGAGCAACAGGCCTGAGACACCGAGACACCTCCTCCGTTGTGGTCAGAAAGAAATCACTCGTTTTCCCGGTGACAAACCGGAGGCTGTCGTCTTATCCTCTGCCAGGGGTAGGCTCCGGCCTGGCCTGTAGTGGGCCGCTGTAAGCAAGGATGTTCCTCTCAACCTTGTGGGATGTGTGACCTCTGAAGTAGGTCCACGTGAATGGTAAACGAGGGCCCTGGTGGTCAAAGCCGTTTTTGAAAAAACGTGCCCCCGCGGTGTGCCTTACCTCATGGAGCTCCATACTACACAGAGGCCTGTTTCTGCCCAGAGAAATGGCCTCATGTCTGACATAACGTTGGTGTTGTTGGGGTGACCTCCATGCTACACAGAGGCCCGTCCAACTCACCCCTTCAACCAATGCCTTTGTTCCCAATACAGGTTCTGGAACCTGACTGGGCTCTATTGTGGGTTCTAGAACTTGACTGGGCTCTTTTGGGGTTTCTGGAACCTGACTGGGCCCTGTTGGGGTTTCTGGAACCTGACTGGGCTCTATAACGGGTTCAGGACCCTGACTGGGCACTATATCGGGTTCTGGACTACCACTTGGGGTACCTCCGACTCCGGAGGGGTGGGTCAAGCACCTTGGCCATAAGTCCAAAGTGGTCTGGCTGTGGTTGCAGAAAATCGTCCATTTCAAAGACAGAGTCCGAAGGGTCGGTTGTCCTGGCGGGGCGGCCTTTGGTGAGTCGGCACGCCCCTTTTGCTCATTGGGTGGTGGAAGACCTCGGGAAGCTGAAACGGCTGTAGGAAAATTGCAAGGTCTCTTCGTACTCCCAGATGGCGGCGGCCCACTGCAATGCCTTCCCGGTTAGCAGGGATATAACCAAGCAGCACTTAGTATATTCCTGGCTATAGGCTTGGGGTTGGCTTGAGAGATAAAAAGCTGGTACAGGCATCCAGGGACCCATCATACTTGTAGGGGAGCGAAGGGCTTACCGGGTTCGGCTGTGCAGTGGGGGCTGTGCCAGCGTGCTGGACGGCGTGTCCCTGAGCTGTGGTTAGCACGGCCAGTTGAGCGTGTAAATCCCGGCCCAGGTCATTCAGACCAGCGATGGCGGACCGCATGTGAAAAACCTCCGCTGGATCCACGGTAGGCGAAGTATGCTGTGATGAAGGGGCAGAGAAAGCAGGATCCATGTGCAGAGGTTTATTAACAAAACGGTGATTTACGAGGAACACAGGCGAACATAAACTGAGGAAGCAAATGTGGCTAATGCTAGGTACATTCGTGGCTAGCTATAAACAAAAATGGCTAACATACATGACCAGACATATCAACAAACAAACAATACTTGCACAAGGTTAGGTAAAACACTTGGCACACACAGGCTAGAATGGGTAGCACGGCTTGTTAATGTTAGCATGGAGCAAAACAGACATACAAACATTACTTCACCCTGAACAATGGAAAACACATGGCTTATATGTACAACAGACAGGAAGTGGTATGACAGGAAGTGACGTGGCAGGAAGTGAGTATAGTCCATTGTTCAGGTGAGTACTCCCTCTACTGGGGGGAGTCTAGTACCGATGTTACAATTACTATAATTGTGTAACTTCGGTTCCGGCCTCCCGCCAGCAGAGGGAGCTATCACCTGCACTATGAACTCTGCACACTTCCTGTGTCACTAGTTCCTGTCTTAGCACTTCCTGTTTGTTGTGTATATAAGCCATGTGTTTCCTATGTTCTGGGCGAAGTATTGTTTGTACATGTTTGCTAGTTAGTTCATGTTTGCTAGTTAGCCAAACTTTACCAAATGTATAAATATTCCGTAGGGAAGCGAGGAGTATTTATTACTTTTAAAGCCTAGACGAATCGTAGGCTCCTCTAAGTTTATCCGTGAATTCTAAGAAGTTATTCCTTTTCACACGGAGTAACTGTGTCGTGAGATTAGGTCTTTTAAGTTGAGTCTTCCATGAAGGGGGTTCCACGAAGTCTTCCAATCCTATAACTACTTTTATAAAGAAAATAACTCCTGAGACTTCTTATACCTTTAGGGTTAGGGTTAGGGTTAGGGTTAGGGTTATGATTTTATTAAAGTTCTTTAAACAACATACAGATAAAAACACTAAATCTAAAAGAAAATAAAAGTCAATTCTTGGAGTATATTCTTAAATCTTTTAAGTAGTTAAAATAAGGCAAAATAAGCTTTTCTTATCAATGAGTACATAAATCGATCCTCGCGTTAGTTCAGGCAGGTTGCGGTAGTCAAGAGCGCAATCAACAACAGCCAGCCATGTCGGATCCAGATGCCAATCACAGCGTCCCTCTAAAGCACAGCCTTTTTCCCGTGTCTATCGCTAGCCTCACGGCGTTCAAACTAGAACACACTGCGAGCACGCCGCCTAGATAGGCACTAACCAGCTTGGTTCACACGCAGCATCAACTGCTTCAAAAAGACTTTATCGCAGCCAGCCTTCGACATGTCTGATTTAGACTCGGATCTTAACCAGGTGTTCTCGGCGAATGCCGGCGAATATTCAGACCAGGACAAACAATTGATCCCGGTCCGGAGAAGTTCCCGCCTGGCAAAAAAAGCACCGCCCCTGCTGTCCATCTCCAACTGGCCCATGGAAAGAATCCTCACGTTTTTTTACAGCCACGACATTCAGGCACCCCTCCGTGCCGATCATGAGGAGCTTTTTCAATTTCTGCTGGAGGTACAGGATCAACATCATACACCACCTGCCTCAACACCACCACACCCCAAAAAGGTCGCCACGAAAAAGAAGCACTGCGCTCGCGCTCCCAGCGCCCCTCGCCAAAAAAATGCGGCGACATCCGGCGACCCTGCGCAAACGCAGGTTAGCTCAGATCCCCTATTAGCAACCTTACAGAGCATCCAGCACTTTTTGCACGATCTGGACTGCAGGATGCAAAGGCTGGAAGACCAGGCCCCCCGCGGCTTTTCCAATACAGCAAGTGCATTTTCACCTCCCGCGCGCGCAGCGACAGAAGCAGCTGCACAGCAACCTTCAAAATCGAATCGGATCGCTCGCGATGGCACTCCCAACACCCACCACCGGAAGCCCCTTCTTTCTCCCCGCCGCGGCCATCTCCAACCAGATGCGAGCCCAGATCATGGCAGGAGTTCCGGACGCTGTGCCCAGATGCCGCTGTCACGAGCCTGCAATGTCCACCCTTCACCCTGATTGTCCTCGACTAAATGCCACCTTGCAGTCCTATCTCTCAGCCGCAGCCACATACACAAGATCTAGCTTAGCCAGGAGTACACAAAAATATACGACTCCGCTTGCTCCCACTTCACCTCCTTCTGCGCAGCCTTTTCCACGCAGGTTTTACCAGTCAACATAGCCATCATAAGTGCCTCCATCGTACACTGCCATCTAGAAAAAAATGCAGCCCGACACCATTAAAAGCCAGGTGTCAGGCATCCAGTTCCATCTCAGATCCCTGGACCCATCCGTCTACAGCATCCTCGGCCACCCCTCCATCCGCACTCTCCTGGACGGCATTAAAAAAGAAGGAATCAGAACCCCCAACAGATGTCTGCCCCTCACCATCTTCCTCGTCAAGAAACTAGTCTCCAGACTGCACCAGGGCTGCTTCAACCCCTATAAGGATTCACTTCTGGAGGCAGCTTTTCTGAGCGCCTTTTATGGCTTCCTCAGAGTGGGGGAATTCACAACATGAACCAGCAAATTTAATCCATCATACGATCTGCCGCTGTCGGACATCAGCATCGACGATCAATCCTTCACCATCTTGCTGAAGCATTCCAAGGCAACCAGGGGACCCAACCAAGTTCCAATCATCATCACGTGAAACGACACCAAATTTTGCCCCCTCCAGGAGATCGTCCGTTATCTGAGTTTCTGGCCACTGCCTGGCCCCAGCGAGCCCCTATTTCTCACAGGCGAGAGAAAAGCCATGACCAGAATCTGGTTCGCCGCATGTCTCAACACCATATGCCGATCCTGCAGCCTTTCCCCCGAGCATTACATGTCCCATTCATTCCGGATCGGCGCAGCAACAACAGCGGCGGCAGTCACATCAATTCCCACACTTAAAGCCATGGGACGGTGGTCCTCCCAAGCTTACGAACGCTACGTCCGCCCAGGAGCCAAAGGCATCATAGAGGCACAAAAAGCCATGGGCTGAACCCAAAAAAACAAGCCGTGTATAAAAAAAACAAAAAAGCAGCTCAGCAGATCCATCAGCCAGGCGCATGCTTCCCCAGCCATCTGACGCGCATGGCTGGGCGTACGCTTCCCCGGCCGCTTCTACAAAAAAAAAGGAAGTAAAAAAGCAAGCAGCGCAGATCCATCTTTCCGAACGCACGCTTGCCCGGCCATCCGACGCGCACGGCCGGGCGTACGCTTCCCCGGCCGCTCCTACCAAAAATAATAATAATAACAATCAAACGTGTTCCTTCCACAGTGCATATCTACACATACACACACGGCACCGGGGGTTCCAGCAGCCAGCTGCTTGCTTCCCCGGCACCCCAGCAGTCCGATCCATACCATCATGCTTGTGGAAAACAACACCAACATACTGCATCCATATCAAAAGGAGCGGGATGGCTCGGGCAGCTGGGCGGAAGCTTCCCTGTCTGCCCCGACAAAAAAATAAATAAAAAATCTCTTCCCTGCTGATTGGTCAACAATCATTCCGACCAGCTGGGGCATAACTTCAGGCCCGCGCAACGGACAGCACCAACTCGCGCACGGACCTATGAGCGCACGGCAGGTTTGGGGGGGCAGGCATATGGTGCTTTTGGGGGGATTGACTGCCAGCTCTCCCCACCCGGTCCAAGCAAGGCACGCGGACGGGCGCGGGAGTCCACCCAGAACAAATCCATACCGCCAAACCTAACCGTATGCATTATCTGTTAATAAATAACATCGACGCAAGCAACCTGACTGAACTCTTAGGTTTTAGCTAGACAGCAAGCTAATCCTACGTCCAAAAAAGCAACAATCTGATGCGTGAACTCTCCTAAGTTCTAACACACCCCAATCAATTTGAAAATCTCTCCTTTTATATCAGCTCATCTAAGGTTATCTTGACAATAAAATGCAGCTTTCACGACGTGAGCATGTATTAAACAAAATAAAATGCAGGAGTAAAATCTGCCGGGATTGGTTTACACAAAACAAAATGCATCTCTCACGACGTGAGCATGTATTAAAATTCAGCCTCTGAAAAGCCTCTGAATAGCCTGGAGATCAACCATTCCATACAAGCATTTTATCCGACATGAGGCACTTTTCCTGGGCACAGAAAAGCCTCTGAGCAGCCTGGAGCTCAACCGTTCAATGACGGTATTCTAGCCGACATGAGACACTGTAAATGGGCACAAAAAAGCCTCTGAGCAGCCTGCAGCTCAAGCGTTCCATGCCAGCATTCTATTCAACATAAAGCACTTTTCCTGGGCACAGAAAAGCCTCTGTGCAGCCTGGGCCTGAACCGTTCCATGCCAGCATTCTATCTGACATGAGGCACTTTTCCTGGGCACAGAAAAAGCTTCTGAGCAGCCTGGAGCGCAACCGTTCCATAATTGCGTTCTCTCTGATATGAGGCACTTTTCCTGGGCACAGAAAAGCCTCTGTGCAGCCTGGAGCTCAAACGTTCCATCCCAGCGTTCTATCGGACATGAGGCACTTTTACTAAGCATAGAAAAGCTTTTGAGCAGCCAGGAGCGCAACCATTCCATGCCAGCATTCTATCCGACATGCGGCACCTTTCCTGTGCACAGAAAAGCTTCTGTGCAGCCTGGAGCTCAACCGTTCCATGGCAGCGTTCTATCCGACATGAGGCACGTTTCCTGGGCACAGAAAAGCCTCTGAGCAGCCTGGAGCTCAACCGTTCCATGGCAGCATTATATCCAACATGAGGCACTGTAACTGGGCACAGAAAAGCCTCTGAGCAGCCTGGAGCTCACCAGTTCCATGTCAGCGGTCTATCCGTCATGAGGCACTTTTACTGGGCATAGAGAAGCCTCTGAACAGCCTGCCGCTGAACCGTTCCATACGAGCATTCTATCCATCATTAGGCACTTTTCCTGGGCACAGAAAAGCCTCTGTGTAGCCTTTAGCTCAACCATTCTATGCCAGCGTTCTATCCGACATGAGGCACTTTTCCTGGGCACAGAAAAGCCTCTGAGCAGCCTGGAGCTCAACCGTTCCATACGAGCATTCCATCCGACATGAGGAACTGTAACTGGGCACAGAAAAGCCTCTGAGCAGCCTGGAGCTCAACCGATCCATACAAGTGTTCTATCCGACATGAGGCACTTTTACTGGGCACAGAAATGCCTCTAAACAGCCTGGAGCTCAACCGTTCCATACGAGCGTTCTATCCATTATGCAGCACTTTTCCTGGGCACAGAAAAGCCTCTGTGCAGCCTTTAGCTCAACTGTTCTATGCCAGAGTTCTATCCGACATGAGGCACTTTTCCTGCACACAGAAAAGCCTCTGAACAGCCTGGAGCTCAGCCGTTCCATATGAGCATTCTGTCCGACATGAGGCACTTTTACTGGTCAAAGAACAGCCTCTGAACAGCCTGCAGCTCAGCCGTTCCATACGAGCGTTCTATCTGACATTAGGCACTTTTCCTGGGCACAGAAAAGCCTCTGTGCAGCCTGGAGCTCAACCGTTCCATGCCAGCTTTCCATCCGACATGAGGCATTTTTCCTGGGCACAGGAAAGCCTCTGTGCAGCCTGGAGCTCAACCGTTCCATACCAGCATTCTATCTGACATGAGGCACTGTAACTGGGCACAGAAAAGCCTCTGAGCAGCCTGGAGCTCAACCGTTCCATTCCAG
>JAOUQX010085898.1:0-11533 GCA_028566295.1 Liobagrus marginatus
ATTTTTGAAACAGTTGTCGATACCTCAGTAGCACAACGGCATCAGAACGACCTTTGTATGTTTTATTTCGATGTGAAGTTTACAGGTTCTTATTTTTTGGAAATGGACCGAAGTGTTTACTATACTCTGTACATTTCTTAGAATAAAAAAACCCAAACATGACCGTGTGTGTGTGTGTGTGTGTGTATACTGCATTAGCACTGCTAAATGAGAGAACTAAGTACACGTTAAACATGTTTCAAAACAAATTTAGACACTTGGGTTGGAGATTAATAAATATGGAAAAATGGAAATTAAGTCTAAACAATTGATGTTTTTGTAATAACAAAAGAATACAACTGTTTAGGCGGTTTAATAATTAAGAGCATATTTTACACTTGGATTTTTTTTTTTGCAAATGTATAAAATTTATGTATGAAAAGATATATCTAATATACAAATAAGTTTGTCAATGCATTCTTTTTTTTTTATATTTGCTTGAAAACTTCTGCGAAAAAAATGACCAGGGTTCGGTTTCGAATCATGAAGTAGCATAATACACAAATTATGGTTAAATTGCACCAGTACTTGCCATATTGGTCAGGTTGTTCTAATGATTTAAAAAAGGAATTTCTTACATTAATAATTTACCATCAATAATTTAATTACTGGAGAAGTCGAGAAAGAAAATGAATGAGTGCTTTTCTTCACATTCGGATATGTGAATTGTGCAGTGATCCAAATATATCTTTGGGTGACTAAACTAAAAGGCGTTAATTTTTTTTCATAACTTACAATGAATATTTGATGACGATTGGAAAAAGATTGGAGTAGGGTTTGTGGTTTTAAATATAGATAAAGGATTCGTTATACTTTATGCGTAGGATGCCGTTTATGAACTTTTTTTTCTTACACATTTTTCTAGAACTATTCAGATATAACTTCAGAAATATTACACAAATTAGCAAAACCACAACAAAACCAACAGCAGTCTCTTGCAGTTAACCAACAGTACAGCGTTACCGGAAATGACGCAGACGGGTTGCCATATTGATATAAATCACCTAAACCCCACGTTGCTCTGTGAAAAATGGTGAGCACAATTATTAATATTGATATAAATACGTAAACACTAAATAGTAGACGTAAAAGCCACTAAATCATACATAATACGTTGATCTGTAATTATTCAGACTACTAATATAATGCATTAGAGACCACGGCGGTAAGGTGGAAAGATTACAACCTGGCAACCACATGGTATCCGCGCTAGCTGCGAAACGCTGTTAGCATCTGCTAGCACGGTTTACGAGTTAGCTCACGGTTGGTTTACGAGTTAAACGTCAACATTTTGGAGCTAACAGTTTACAGTTAGGTAAGTGGAATCCGTTATTCTGAACAATAGTTCTAATTAAATAGAGAATTAAACATTCAAATTGTTTTCAAAAGGTATTTAAGAACATGAAACATGAATCCTGAACAGCTGTTTCTCCAAAACATTCACCCCGCGTCAGTAAGCTGGAGCTGCTTTATTTGCTCTTTATCTATTCTTTACTCTTTATTTACCATTTACTCTTTATTCACTCTTTATTAACTCTATTTACCATTTACTCTTTATTTACTCTTTATTCTTTATTTACTATTTACTCTTTATTTATTCTTTACGCTCTATTTACTTTTTATTTACTCTCTATTTACTCTTAACTCCTTATTTACTCTTTATTCATTCTTTGCTCTTTACTCTTTATTTACTCTTTATTTATTCTTTACTCTTTATTTACTCTATTCGTTACTCTCTATTTACTCTTTATTTACTCTTTACTCTTTATTTATTCTTTACTCTTTGTTTACTCTTTATTTACAGCATGAGTAAGAAATAAGACACAGAAAGGTAATTATTGTCTGAGGACAAAAATATCTATATTTAAATCGTAAACTGCACCAATGTTTATAATATAAAACACGCTGACAGTTACAGGGTTTTTTAATAGAAGCAAGCTTTCTTTCGTTCTTTCTTTTTCTTTCTTTCCTCCTTTTTCTTTCTTTTTTCATTCTTTTCACCATTATTCTTTCTATCTTTTTTCTTTCACTTCACTTTTAGTTAAAGTCACCTCCTAATAACAGAAACTCAGCTGCTTTCTCTCGTCACAGCGTTAAGATGAATAGAGAAGTGTGATTTTAAGCAGGTGGCAGGTTTCCCTCGTTTCGTTCCCCAAAGGCTTAAAAAATAAACATACACAATTCTTTTCCCCCCCGAACGACTTTACAGTTCTTTACTCAAGTTATTTACTGCGCCGCTCAGTAGTGTACAAGTGATAGTGATAAAGTGGATTTAAGGCCAGAAAAGAAAAGGTAATGTTCATAGGAATCATCTAGTCCTTGAGCAAGGCCCTTAACCTCCAGTTGCTCCAGGGGGCGCCACACGTTCTGACTGACCCTGCGCTCTGACCCCGGCCTTCAAATTCATGAGCTGGGATATGTGTAATAAAAACATTTCACTGCGTGTATGTGATAAATAAGATCTGAATTTGATTTGAATTTAATACTGTTTAAAACCAAACTAAAACTTTAAATCAGTTGTACTGATATTTTCCAATTATTTAAACCTTTTTCCGTTTTCAGATATCGATTGTATCGGTTTTGTCAGCTCAAATCCACTGATATATGATATTTTGTGGGTGTTTATTTATTTATTATTATTTTTTAAACATTTTAGACCCATATCTATTTATTTATAAATTAAAATTGTTTATTTTTTTGGGGTTTTTTATTATTGTGTCAAAAAACAGAAGTAAAACTAAATATACTCTAGGTTCTGCATATCGGTCATTATATGGACAATTAAACCATATAGATAGATAGACAGAAAGACACATCGACAGACATACATACAGTTAGATACATAGATACAAAGGGAAGTGGTAGCTCAGTGGTTAAAATGTTGGACTGCTGATCCGAACACCGGGGTTCGATTCCCAACACGGCCAAGCTACCGTTGCTGGGCCCCTGAGCAAGGCTCTTAACCCTTAGTTGCTCTGTAAGTCTTGTTTAGTAACTCTGCCAAATCCTGTAAATGTAGATGTAGAAAGACATACAGTTAGATACATAGATAGACAGACAAGCAGTTAGACACATAGATAGACAGACAGACAGATATACAGTTAGATACATAGATAGACAGACGGACAGCTAGACACAGATAGACAGACAGACAGGAAGATATACAGTTAGACACATAGATAAACAGACGGACAGACAGTTAGACACAGACAGACAGATATACAGTTAGACACACAGATAGACAGACAGACCGATCGAGTAGTGAATTACAAAAAGTAGCAAAAATAAGTTAAGTTGCAAACATTAAATCATGCCCTGTTTAGAATCTTCGAGACTTCAAGAATCATTCGAGTTGGCCATTGATACATTTTTTGATTATCTAGTTACTGATGGCTTTTACTGCTGAGGTTTGTTCATACTGTAACTAACCATTATGACACTTCTAGACTAAATCGGAATTGTTTCTTGTGCTAACCCAGAACCTTACAGACAGTCATGTTTGCGGCATCATGGAGGATCCCGCTGGGTTTGGCGTGGCCGCTGTTGCTGTGCTTCACGCCATGGTGCACCTCAATGCCTGATCCGCGCCAACGCGAGGCTCTGATCAAGCTGGAGGAGAGCAGAGAGATCGGCGGCGGCGTCGTGTTGAACAGCAAAGAAAAGCTTCTGGATGAGCAGCTGTACCAGTTAAAGTGGAAGGAAATGGAAGCACCAGACTTCCCTCCTGCCATGCACTTCTTTAAAGCAAAGCCTCTGATCGATGCCAGTCCGCTCTTCAGCTTCCTGAAGAAGATGCCCAAAGGTTGGTCATGATTGAAACTCTGTAGTCTCGGTACTATTGCATCATCCGAGATTTTTAATTCTAGTCAGTTCTAATCTGTTCCAGGTGCAGCTCTACATGTGCATGACTTTTCCATGGTGGGAGTCGAATGGCTGGTGAAGAACGTGACCTACAGAGTGAACTGCTACGTGTGCTTCACCGATGGGGGCTCTGTGCGCTTCGTGTTCTCGTCTGTGCAGCCCAAAGCGACGACTTACTGCTCTGCATGGGCTCTGCTAAAAACCCTGAGACAGGAACACAACTCCACTGAGCTGGACAACAGGTAAAAAACGTTTTGAAGAGGTATTACAGGAAAAAAAAAAAAAAAAAACGCACACACAACCCGAAGGTCACGTTTGCTTTCGCAGCTTCATTCGAAACCTGACGCTGGTCACCGACGACCCAGACACCCAGTACCCCAACCAAGACGTGGTCTGGAAAAGGTTCGAGCAAGCGTTCTTGGTGGCCTACGGTCTGGTCACATACGCTCCAGTCTTTAAAGACTATCTCTACGAAAGTTTCAGGGAGTTTTACATGGACAACATCATGTACGTGGAAATCCGAGCTCTTCTGCCGCTGGTACGTGTGCGTCTTCCGTATTTTTCTTGTCTTATTATATAAACGAGCTTGTTATAAGACTGTTCTGGAATCGGTCAGACGTATGAGCTCGACAGCAGCCAGAACAGTCGGGACTGGTGCGTGAAGGCGTGTCGGGAGGTGCTTCAACGCTTCACGGCTCAACACCCGGACTTCCTAGGAGCCCGATTCATTTTCACCGTCCACAGGTTAGTCTTTAAGACGGCACGCTTTGATGTAGATGACAGGATACTGGAGCTATCTAAGTGTGTGTGTGTCTGTTTCAAGAGGTCTAAATTCGTCTCAAGCTGTAAAGGCGGTCGAGGAAGCCATTGAACTGCAACGGAACTACCCAGACATCATGGCAGGCTTTGATTTTGTAAGTTCTACCCCAGATCTAATAACCGACCAAATGAAACCAAGATTAGATTCGATTTTGAAAGATTAGATTAAAGTTTGTGCCAAAATATCTACAAACAAGGCACCGGGTACCAATAGCCCAAATATTCATTTGATTGAAAGACATTATAAAAGCACAATGATTTGGTTAAGATATGCTAGTGATTGTGTGTGTGGTCCATTTTGCCTTTTCTACGTGAAACAAAAGCTGTGTATTCAAATGGAGGACCGACGGAGCTAATATACAGCTGTATACTTGGTTGCCAGGTCTCAGCACATTTTGCTTCCAACCATATTTCTTAAACAGCGGTGGAAATAGTAAAACTAGCTAGGAATAAAATATAAAAAAAAAATACTTGAAAAAAATGTTATTAAATAAAATTTAATTTCCTTTTTTAATGTAAAATTTCCCTTTATTTTTTTTTTTAATAACCCAACAATTAATCCAAGAATTCTATTAGTCAGACCCTTCTGGAGATTAGCTTTTATTTATTTATTTATTTATTTGAAAGAATTGATTCTTTTAAACATATTCTACAACAAATGTGTTTTAAATTTTATTTCCTTCTTTGTTTAATTTTTGCATATATTTCTTACATTCTAACAAAATGCAAAAGCAATATATATAATGCACATGCCTTTGTGATTTTTAAAATGAATTTTATTGTTATTTTTTTAGGTAGGTCGTGAGGACACTGGAAATCCTCTCTGGTACTTTAAGAAGGCTTTGAGGCTGCCGGAGGAGCGGCACGCCTATCTGCCCTACTTCTTCCACGCAGGAGAGACGGGTACAGCGTACATCTCGCACACCCAAATACAACTCCAGCTACATTGACTTACGCTGCGGCTGAATAAATGGCCTGTGTTTTACTTCCTGCGTAGATTCAGAAGGCACACCGGTGGATCAGAACATGATGGACGCACTGCTTTTCAACACGTCTCGGATCGGGCACGGCTTTGCATTGCCACGTCACCCCGTGGTCAAAGAGCTCGCCAGGAAGATGGATGTAGCGGTGGAGGTTTGCCCCATCTCTAATCAGGTAGCTATTTCTCCTTATCATATCCTTAAGATCCGTAAGATATGACTGGATGAGATTTTCAGATATATCAGAGGTTTAAGATGTCTTATGTCAATTTTTTGTCTAGTAGCTGGATTAGCTGTGTTAATGTTTTTTATAATTGCTTAGTTATATTTTGCCTAGGCTCAGCCGTGGATGTTAGGTCCAAGAACACGAACGTCTGTTAAATATTATACAAAAACTGCAAACAAGATCAGGATTTTAAAATGCACTCGATTCATTGGATCTTACCGGATTTCTGGAAGACGTATGTCACATTTTTGACCGTTCCCCCGGGAAGCAAAGTCGCCGTAATGCTTTACATCGCTAAAGGAAGCTGCTGTGTTTATAACAATGAGTGCTTATGAGGGTCAGCTAAATGCTGGATTTTTCAAATGTGAATTTACGGTAAATCATTCATTTGGCGACTTGCTTAAAAGAACAATTTGATGGCTGAAAGTCGGTCTGTTTTTGTAGGAACATGATGCTTATAACGACATACTCTGATTGGTCTGAAGTTATGCCTTTGTGAAACTACATTTTGCCCTTGACATGAGCCATTTATGTTTACAGCATTTGGCAGACACCCTTATCCAAAGCAACTTACATTAATCTTATTTATCTATATAAGCAGTTGAGGGTTAAGGGCCTTTCTCAGGGGCCCAGCAATCGGAGCTTGGTGGTGCTGCGAATCGAACCCACGATCTTTTGATCAGCAGTTCAACACCCTAACCGCTGAGATACCACTTCCCTCATGCCATTTTAACAGTTTAATAAATTTTCTCATCAACTTGCTTCACGTGTGCTTTTGAAATACAACTGAAAGACATTCTAGAAAACCCCGGGCTTTATTGACTTTTTAGAACAGTACAAGTCAGTGCTTTTTGTGTTCACTGAACAGCAGAAGTTTAAATAAAAGCCGGCATTATCGACAACGGCGACGAAAATAAAATTGTCTACATAGTTATTTTTGCTGTCTAATAGTCATGTGAACTCATCTGATATAAGATATCAGAGCTTACATATAAGAGCCTGCAATAGCGCGGTTTAACCAGTGTGGCGCTGTAGCACAAGACTAACTTGGTACTCAAGAACTTCCGGAATAGAAGAAGACGCGGCACATGTAGAATACGTTGCCGTGTAAATAAAGCCGGACCAGCGAAGTGTCGGAAACGTTTTACAAAACGATTAAAAAGAAATTCTGTAAAGTCAGGTTATTTAAATGACCTTAAATCATATTAACAGCATTAAATATGAGAAACAGTGTCATTGTCTCTCAGTTAGAATTATTAGTTGATTTTCTGACATAAATCAGCTCTAAGTCAGTGTGAAGCTAGCCAATGCTAAATCTAATTGGCGAATTAAAGTTAATAACAACATAAATGATTAACATATAAATAAGGAAATAAACTGCATATAAATACCTATACACATAACAAATATTAATACATTCATTAAAAACAATAGAAACATTTTTGGGATATTTTCAAGGTTAAAGTGATTCCATTATATGTTGCTTAATTGGTTTATCGTACTAATAATCACTGATTAATCTACTTTCAAAATAATCATTTTCTCTCAGAACCTATTTCTTCCACTTTGGCAGAAACAAATAACAGAAAAAGGTTATTCAGAATCACATACTGGGAAACATTTATTTTAAAATATAAACCTTTGGACGTTTTTTTGAGTCTCCAGGACAGGATTGTGAATAAACTGCTCGTTTTTTTGCTCAGGTCCTGAAGCTGGTCTCAGATCTGCGAAACCATCCTGCGGCCATGCTGATGGCTGAGGGTCATCCCATGGTGATCAGCGCCGACGATCCCGCTCTGTTCGGAGCGACCGGTCTCTCGTACGACTTCTACCAGGCTTTCATGGGCTTCGGTGGAATGAAATCGAATTTAGCTACACTCAAGGAGCTCGTGTTAAACTCTCTGAGGTAACGCATCGCTTTCCAACAGGATTTGTGTTTCATGTACATGTTAACATGACCTATTCCCACCAATAGTTCAGTTCAGGCAGCAAACTAATTAGAGCTACATTATTAGTGCCCCCTGGTGGCAGCCGATATGTAGTGAACTCTATTACAAAGGTCCAAGCCAGTCCATACCACAGGACATACGTATGCTCATTAAAAATAACTTTAGCTTGATAAAATAAGCATACATACACTTGACATTTCTAATGATCAATTAAGCATGCAAATCCCTATTAATTCCAGTATATTATTGATCAAGGAATGATTTTTTTAAACTTACTTTACCAAACTCTAAAATGTTCAAATGTACCTGGAAAGGTTTACATGGATGATGATTTGGGGCAGCTCTGACTCTGGGTCAGTGATCAGAGGGTTAGGGTTCAAGCCCCATCACTGGAATGTTACTATCATTGGGCCCTTGAGCAAGGCCCTTAACCCCACTTGCTGCAGGGGTGCGGCACGCTCTGACCTGCACCAGCGATCCCAGCTTCCTAATAATCTGGGATATGTGAAAACTACCCAATTTCCCCTTGGGGATTAATAAAGTATAATAATGATAAAATAATAAAAATAAATAATGTAATTATTTACCGGTAAGTAAAATTGGAGCATGGCAGAAGTGTTCAATGAAAATGTTTAAATCTTGAACAGATTTCGATTCTAATTTTATAATTTTATAATATCAATAAATGTATTTGTATTGGGCAAACCGTCTACTACAACACAAATGTGACCTTTTCCGTCATCCTTGCGTCACTTTGAACTGCTGAATTTAATCCTTTTCCAAATGCTCACGCAGGATATTTGCTGGAGTGTCTGATCTCCCGTTTTGTCGGGTTTGGTTTACAGGTACAGCGCTTTGCCTCCTGCTGAGAAGGAAGAAGCCGTTGCAGCTTTGCTCGTGAAGTGGGACAAGTTTGTGTCGGACAGTTTGCTGTAATGTGCACTTCACTTGTTAGCCGTTTTTGTGGGGTGTTTAATATTTGTCTCTGGCTGCTGAAGGTGCAGTGAAGGCAAGTGTGTGCAGCTCTATTCAGGCTTCATCGCCCTCTGCTGGACAAATTCACTTAAGTCTCAAGAGGTGCCTCGTCCGACTCTACTACAACACACTTGAGTAAAGTGTTCATGTCAGGTGAATTTTAGAGCCAGAAAATAATGCACAAGTGATTTAGTTCTGTTTAAACTCTCCTTTTTACACTTGAGCTAAATGAAAGTGTTAATATACAAGTTTCGTTAAATGAAAGAATTAAACAGGGGCCAAATCACGTTTAAGTAAAGTAAGTCAGGAATAAACTAGTTAATAGTTAACTAGAATAAAGAGTTACGACTGCAACGTTGATTATTTTCCTATAACAGCATGTTCTGCTCAACGTACGTTTTTGTCCGTTTATAGTTACATGTAATGTCGGGGAAAATCCACGAAACAAGTTTGTTCTGAGTAGACACGGGTGTCATCATCATCAGAATGACTGTTTTTTCTCTTATCGAAAGAACACAAAGAACTTTACTTTGTTACACAAATCGCTACATCAGGACAATGAAAGTTACACTGGAGACTCCTTCAATAAACGTTAAAGGTCACATCTGATGAAATTTTCACTTTTGTACATTTTTTTTGGCAAGTATTTAGGATTCTTCTGTCTGCCAGCTCAGAAAAGTTTGGAGAAAAAAAAGCATCCAGCCAATTTGTTATGAACTGTCTGAGTTTAAACCTGTTATTCAGCGATCTGTTTGGTTATTTGCATAACCACACCTCCGAGCAACATCTTCGAACCCAGTGTTGCCATATTGGGCGGATTTCCATCAGGTTCCTTTTGTTTTTGAACAATGAAGCAGTTTTTCAAACCTCGGTCAATACCAAGTATTATTTATTTTTATTTCCTGTAATATTTTTTATTTATAGCTATTGTTTATGTACGTAACGGTATGTTTCTTTTCATGCGGCATAATGGATACGTTAGAAATGTTGATGCGTGTACAATTTCAGAGAAGAGACGCTAAATTCTTTACCATTTCTATCTGATTATTCACTCTAATAAGAAATATCATCATAGAGATTGCATGGAGTTGTTATAACTTCATGTTATAACCCAAACCCACCCCCCAAACAACCCCTTGACTTACTTGGGTACCGAAAAAAAAAGTCTTCTACAGAACATGACTCCAATCTAGATATCTTTTACTAAACTGTTCTGAACCACGGCTCTTACACGTCTACTGTAGATTTGCGTAAGCAGCATGTGATTTCATTACATAGAACAAAATGTGCTGGAATGTCTTTGTAGAAACATAGTTTAGATAATAGTGGACATTCTGGAGCCTTTCTGTAACATATCAGTTTGGATAAACAACAACAATATTAGAATTTTAAGACACAACTTACTAAGACACAAATGCAGTAAATCTCAGAAATTCTAGTTCAGTAGTTAATGGTGTTGGACTGTTGATTGGAAGGTTGTGGGTTTGATTCCCAGCACCACCAAGCTGCCACTGCTGGGCCCTTGAGCAAGGCCCTTAACCCTTAACTGGAGCATTGGATGGTCTCATTTTATTTTCCATACTAAATAAAGATAAAAACCAGATGTTTCCTGAAAATGATAATATACTTGGTAAATGGTAAAATGGTAACGGTACAGATAAACACAAGTCACATTAGATTAAACGGGATCTTTATTATAATTGTTTCATAATTAAATTATCTGCTGCATGTATTAAACTGAGAGAAGAAGCTCTCATCAGGGATGTTGGTGTAAACCTCCTTCATCCTCCTGTGATTAAGACAGAACGCACTGCATAAACGCACAGCATGATCCATTCTCAAGATATACCATATATATATATATATTGTACATGCACTATATGGCCAATAGTACTGGAACATGTCCATTGGTCGTGTCCATCACTTTTTTTTTTTTTGAACATCTGATTCCAGATGTAGTCTCACTCCTACTCTTGTAATGCGTTACTCCAAGTAAACATCCAAGTATCATCCACAGAATTGGGATCTCATTTCTCCTCATACTTTAGTATATGCATTGTTTTGTGTGTAAACCCTGCATACTGATGTTTTTCCATCAACAATATCATTTATGGTCGTATGTAAGACCAATATAAAAGTGATGACTAGTCTAGCAGTTTTGTTTACGTTTTTGATGAAGTTGATTACCGTATATGTCAATTTAGGGGCGTTGCTCAATGCAAATGAGAGTAGTTCTGGATCGCACTAAAAGTATTTTTTTGCGGGGTGGTGATTTGAATACTTATGCAGTCACTATTTCTTTCCTAAATAATTTCACAAACTCAGTTAACCCCAACTAACATGCACACAAACACACCAACGCATAGATTCCGTGTAAATTTGCCACATATATTTGCAATTAATTGGATTTCAGTTCCAGAATGTAAATAGTAAAACTGCATAATGTTCAAACGTTCAAGGGGGTAAATATTTATGCAACCACGGACTATTATTTGTAATATCAAAGTTTATATAAGGCTGTAATGATCTATGAAACTAAACCCTGGTCTGTAGGCAGGGGCGGACTTAAAGCAACGGTCACAACCCGCCGTACTTGCAAGTGCGTGATGTCTACGTGCAAAAACGTGGGCCAAATTCAGGGATCCGTGCGTGGTGAGTACCGCCTCCGTACGGATTTGGAGCAC
>JAOUQX010085995.1:0-11522 GCA_028566295.1 Liobagrus marginatus
ATGATGGCAGCATGTCTGGAGCGGGGCTCGAACCCCTGATCCTCTGATCACTGACTCAGAGCCTTACCCACTGAGCCTATTGTTATTGTTGTAAATTGTTGGGTCATTTACTTGACTCCTGTGTAAAACCCTTAACTGCTCAGTTGGATTAAAAAAAAACAAACACCCAAATTATTGAAAGTATAAGATGCAGAAAGCTTAGCTCCACCAGCTTCATACTGTAGTTTAATGAGTTCTCAAATCAGATGAAACTAAAAGAAATCATGCAACAACCACAGGGGCTGTTGTTTTTCTCTAAACGAAACCACTTTAACAGCTTTATAAAACACCAGGATGTAAAAAATAAATACAATAAAAGATACCGTTATATGCAAAGAGGCTGGTCTGTGGAACAATGACCAGAAAAATACATCCGGATACAGAAAAAATGTAATAAATTAAACCAACACACAAGAGTAAAGCGTTAACGATTATTCACGGTGTAGATCAACAAACCCCTGAAAAAGCCGCCACGAGCACAGTGCTAACTAGTCAAGACAACAAAAAGGCTAAAAATGATTATGATTACAATTATTATATTAATAACAATAATCATAAAAGTTAAAACAACAAAAAAGAGGGAAAACCGCAATGACATGCTCTGACTATTCTAAGGAAAATGACTACACTAGCTATGAATAGCTACTAAAAAGAAATGGGTGAGTGAATGAGTGTTTGTGTCACACACCTCTCGTATGATTCCCTAGAGCCAAAAAGGAGAAAAGAAATGAAATTAAAACGATCTCCGGGAACAAACCAGCAAAACATAAAACTCCAAAACAGTCAATGAAGCTAACGCGAGATAAAGCAACTAACGATGGGTCTCAAACAGGTTTAAACTGTCCTACTTAGTGTGTAGAATCGTCCGTTACTGTAGTTCAAATGTAGTGCGCCTAAGTAGGGAAAGAAGAGTCGTTTGAGACGCGACCCAGCACTCGGTAACAGCTAGTAAGTAGGCTTGGAAACTTTTAACTCGCGAGATTGATTCAGTTTTATGAAAACATGGGAAAATATGCGAATTGATGATAGTCGCTGAAATAAACTGGAAACAAAGCGTAAACTATGAAAACAAACTAAAATATAAATACATAGATAAATGCGTACATGGGTACATGAATGTCAGCCGGTAACAGATGTTAGCTGAACTTTTCATCGCAGTTCAACGAAATATGAAACCCGAAACAACTAACCGTAAAGCATAACATTTTCTATACATGTAATACATTTTATTAAATACCTTTAGATAGAAACGGCGGCGGAAATCCTCCTTACATCATGTTGTTTTCGCTTACCCTGTGGTCACACTGACTGGCGCGCGCTCGCAACCAGGTTGCCAGACGTCGCTTTCAGCTATGCTGGGTAAACTGAGACAAAATCAAATCACACAAACCCAATTTCCACCAATCAAAAAAACCGAATTCAAATACTATGCTAATATTGACTTTGCCTGCGCTGCATGCAAGCCACTACACTCGGTAGCTCACCTGGGTGGAAGATGATCCTACTCAGCTAAATTCCTTGGTTTATTAAATCTTACAAAGGTCATTTTGAAAGTCATTTCGACGGTCATTTGTCAGTGTTTAACGTTTGAATGATAGGGAACGAATTCTGAATAGCTTGCATGCACTTAAATGATCAATTTCAACAAGCTATATTTTCAGGCAATATTTATTTTGTATTGAAATTTGCTAGTATTCTTTTTAAATAGTGCCCTATACTACCTAACTGGCAATAATAACCAGCACTTCATTTCTACCAAAAGAGAGCAATGCAGCAGAGCTTTAGTTCTTTATTTAGGGTTAAACTAACTCTTCAAATTATAATACTGCTGTTGTAGGAAAATATATGATATAAGATATATACGATAATAATATAGTGGGGGAAAAAACAGGTTTCCAAGTACGTCCTTGCTGAGAGCATTCATCTTACATTTACATCTGTTGGTAGAAGTGACAAAACCTGATTTACAAGTGGGTGTCTTGCAATGTTTTTTTCTAGCTTTATATAAGCGTGCAATGTAAAAATGTCTGAAGTGTTGACTGGTATACAGGATGCATATAACCCTAACCCTAACCCTAACCCTAAACCCTAACCCTAACCCTAACCCTATTGTTGTATTTTGTAAGAGAACACATGGGAACAGAGGGGATGGGAGTCGGCTGTCTTTCTGGAAGAAACTTCTTGAGTAGCTGGACACCACACAGAGCTTGTTGATTGTCTTGTAAAGTGTTTTTTACGAAATGATATTATGAATTCTTCTTCAGTCTGCGCAAAACAAAAAAACATCTATGCCAGTAATTTATATAGTAGTTTGTAGAGGAAATCATGAAATCATGTAGATTAAAAAGATCCGTGATGCCTCTGATCTGCCACACCTTTTATTATCATAGCATCAGTAAAAGAGAACAGCCTCTTTACCATGGGGGAAAGTCAACACAATGGAACCTGTAACTAAGATCAACTTTGGCATCTTAAGTTTTTTTACTTATCTTTCAGTGGAGCTGCAAGACTGCGAGTCATCTAAATATCCAAAATTGTAGGACAGAGTGGAAAGGAAAATGGTAACTGAATGTTTTAAATGCAAATCAGTGGATTCAGTTATACAGTATGTGAAATGTTAAAAGAGAAAAGAGCTTCTTCTGTGTTATTGACTCAAAAAACATTGATTAAAGTCCATTAGTTCCTGCACTGGAAAATCAGGCGCACCACATAAGTATCGTTATATGGAACATTAGCTAATCCGCTAACCAAATAATTACCTTTCTGTATCAAACCTAGGGGAGATAAAGCATCTGGGATAATTATTAACTGAACCAGTCAGTGAACAAAGAGAGCATGTGTTAAATAAGCTGGTGTTTTGTTTTGTTTTTTGTATCTTTATGCAATGAATTAATGATAAAAACGTGTTAGAGATGCCATCTTTCCTCTTTCGTTTTAGTTTATTAGTTTACTCTAATCTCTCAGGTTTTCGCTGACCTCCATATTTGATGAATTGCTCCTGTATAAGTGTGTGAATGTGAAAACCTCATCTACAGTGTGATCGGCTCTTATGTCCCGGGTGTCTGAGGTCAGGCTCCGGATCCACCGCCACCCTAACGATGGAAAGGTCAGATAAATAAATTATCAGTTATGAGGATAAATGAAATTTAATCATCTTAACGAAGCACAAAAAGAACAGCCCGGTAAACTTAACGCAGTAATGCTACAACCGAAGCACATTTGTGTGTTTTTCTAATTTTAACAATGAATTACGCCTTTCTAATTCAACAATAATTGACAATAATAATAATAATTATTATTATTATTATTATTATAACAGTTACAGTATAACATTATAATAATAACAGATTGTAAAGCAAAGTATCATGTTGTTGATTAGAAGGTAAGATTTTATGGCAGAATTTTAGCCTTAGTGGGGCAAAGGCAAAAACAGACAGAATCCCAGGTTACCAGATGGGCTGATTTCAGAAACTGCTGATCTCTTGGGATTTCCACACACAACCTTCTCGACAGGTTACACAGCATGCTGCAAAAAACAAATGATAGAAATCAGAGGAAAATGACCAGAGCTGCCAGGAGTGATATAGTAATAAGTATATAGTAATCTATAATTACTATTGACAACTGAGTAGAAAAGCATCTCAGCATGCACAGAACGTCTCACCTTGAGGTGGATGTTGATGGAACCAACGGGACCACATAAAGTTTCTGAGACTATCATACAAAGAACCATGCCACAGTCACAGAAATCAAAATTTCTCCCCATTATGTTTAATGAGAACATTAACTGGCCTATATCTTCTTCTTCTTATTATTATTATTATTATTAGCAATATTATAATAATAATAATAATAATAATAATTATTATTATTATTGCATTGTGCTGTCTACCTGAAATTAAAGGGAATAATGAGTCTAATATTTCAGTGCGTTTTTCAGATTGAAAGGATGCAATGGATATTCTCCACTAGGCTTTTGGACACTTAAACAGAATAACTGACACGGACACAGCTAAAGTATAATATGTAAGACTTAAACACCAACATGTTCTGTTCTCAGGACAGGATACAGAGATACAATAGTTCAGTTCCAGTTTATTAATAATTGATTAAACAAACTGACACAAAGCAGGTGTGACTGGAGAGCAGGTTCAGACAAAAGGGCACATAAAGAGTTCACCACTGCATCCAATGAGGGAAAAACTAAATATTTAATTAGAGATTCAGGCATATCCAAAAAAATGATTTATTTATTTATTTATTTTTACAATCAGCCTGATTGTATTTAAAATGTGCAATTCATTAGTCATAAAGTGTAATCACTACACACAGATTTGTAATGACATGTAAATGACTAAGAAGGATGTCATAAAAATCTTTATATCCTATATTTATCTTTTTATATATGATATTTTGGACATGAGCGCAGTCAGTTATAGGAAGCTTAATTTAGCGTATGATTTATACTCACGGTAAAGTTTTTAAAATAATAATTATAATATTCAAATTATATCTATTATATGTCCATTATATAGAATAGAATAGAATAGCTTATATAATAACAACAACAATAATAACAATACAAAATGTAAAAAATAATAGTACTTACATAAAATGTGTATGGACAGTTTAATAATGATTATCAACCATTTATATCAATTTAATTAATAGTAATCATAACAGCTTCTGCCTGGGATATGTGACTGTTAGTGGGTGGGCTATATTACTGTTAGGGGTGGGATGTATTACTGTTAGGGGATTGGATTATATATTACTCTTAGTGGGTGTGCTATATTACTGTTAGCACACCTTCAGGGGTCTAGTGGAGTCCATGCTTTGATAGGTCAGGCTGTTTTAGCAGTAAACGGGGAATACAACAGTATTAGGATCACAATATTAAGAAGGTGGTCATAATGCTCTGTAAAAAACAACAAAAAAAAAAACAAACCAGAAGATTAGTTCTATATAATATCAGTTCGTTCTGTTAGTAATTCATAAAACAAATTCAAACAAGGGCTCATAGAAATGCTTGTAATGATTATCACCCTTATTATGTCCTATAAGTTAGAGCCACAGGCATGTTTCTGAATTTCAGGGAAAAGCCCTGGAGGCAATGTTTTAGAAATGTGAAGTCAAGCACGAACTGATTACTGCGCTACACAGTGAGACTGTTTCTCAACTGAACGTACAGTATCTAAACCCTCACACTAGGCTTTTGTGTCGATAAAGCAGTGAAGAGAACACTGTGTGTTGATAACTCTTGCCCTACATTATCTTTTTACATTCTCAGATTCTGGTGTATTTTCAAGCACCTGAATCACTCTAACGTTAAGCAAATGATTTATAGAAGACGGCCGCACAGCTGAGATAGGAGCATAAATATTCCCAGGAAACATCAGGCTTGTATAGTAGAAGTAAACTCGGTTACACTGAGAGTTCCTAAGAAACAAATCCTTTCTGTGGAAAAATGATCAGTTCAGAACACCAAACTCTGTCTGCTCCATAGTTTAGCTCGTGTAATAATCCTGTGTGTGTTGTGTATCTCAACTGTTTTAAATGTTGCCTGTAAGCTGCTTCATGTAGGAGGTTCATTGCTCTGGTACAAAGGGCATGGATTACAGTTACATTTAACCCCTTGTTAAGACCGGGTAATGAATCTGTTATTTTTGTTTAAAAATGTGAACATAATCCACTAAGAGCACCCCTTCATGAAATATCAAGCTTTTGTGTTGTTTGTAGACACAATGGATTTAAAGCTTTGTTAATTTATGAACAGTGATTTAACCTGCAAATTTCATAAACAGTAGCCAGCAGTTAATACCTACAATTTACAGTCAGATTTGATTCTTATCAAGGTATTTATAGGCATACTTATAAGTCTGATATCGCATAGCTGATTGGTCAGATGTTGATTTACGTTTTAGAACATCATCTCAATACTCAATACTTACCCTAACGCACCCGCTAAGGTAAAACACAGGTTTATATTAATGCAGTTTTGTTTTTGTTCAAACAATATTGTTTTTAGAAGGAGGTATGGTGGCAGGGTGTTTCTGTGTGGAGTTTACATGTTATCCCTGTACTTGTGTGGGTTTCCTCCCGCCTCCAAACACATGTGATTGGGCGTAGGTGAATCGGCTACTCTAAATAGTCCACAGAAGTGAATGTGTGTGTGAATGGTTGTCTGTATCTAAGTGTTAGTGCTGTGATTAACTGCTGATTGTACAGGATGTACCCCACCCTAACTCACACACTAAATTATCTGAGATAAACTCCAGCGCCCCCACGACCCTGAACATGATAAACGCTAGATTATGGATGGATGAATGAATGAATTTGTTGAGGTTGGTAGAAAAGCACCTCACATACTCTAAGCCCTACATACTGTAATATAAAACTAACAATAAACAAATTTAAAAAATTACCTAACACAGATGTTCAGGTAGCAATGTTTAAAAAGAGTTATTGGAGTTTTGGGGAAAGTAGAAAAAAAGGAAACAGTACTTAGTATTTCATTGACATTTCACAGTGATAAGTATTAGTATAAATCTTTACAATTATGACGTGCCCCTTTAAAATCAATAAATGAATGTAAAATTGTAATATTTTGCAAATGACTAAGAAAAACACAATGGGGTCTGTTGTTATTACTTTTTCATTATAGCTTATATTTAGTATTTCTTATACACGTTTTTTCAACAGGTTTATGTTTGATGCACTTTGCTCTAATCCAAAGAACCGGAATTGAAATGTTCATTAATGGAGACTCTAAAACACTGCTCTGGATAAGGGTGTCTGCTAAATACTGTAAATGTAAATGTAAGACACATTTACACTAAGACATTAATTTAAGACCCTAATATAGCTGACGCTACAATATTTCTGTCCATATACAAATGTTCGGGGAATAAAATACCATCGGATGTGGCTGGATAGAAAGAAAATTGATGTGGGTTTGCTTCAGTTTGTCAGCAGCAGCTTAAGTGCCACACAGCAGTTCTGAGATCATTAGTCACTGAATTCATAGATTTAAACATTCTACTTGTTTTCTATTGCACAACAACACGCAACTGGCAATGACTAAAAGGTATAACGCATTGCTCACACACATTTTTAGAAAACAGTTTTAAATATGAACAAAGCATTAAACACTAAAGGTAACTTTAGAGGTCATTAAAGTTTTTGGAGCTCTATTAGATTTAGTTATGATACAAAAGCCTTCTGTGTGTAGCAGAGAGCACAAGAAAGAGAGAGAGCTCTTTGTGACGGACCAAAAAAATGACTTTAATAGGTCGTATCATGTGTCCTTATTCTCCTCCTTAGTATCACACTGTCTTTAAAAAACTATTTTTTTTGCTAATGAGCAAGAAATGCAAACAATAAATAGAAAAATATCAAATACTTTGTAAAACTAGATTCTCTTAAACACTGTGTGTGTGTGTGTGTGTGTATGTGTGCGTGCGTGCATGCGTGCGTATTTTGTGTTGATGTATTAACTTTTCTCTAACCTCTAACACGGTTTGTATCTATAGTACTTTAGCATGAGGAAAAGTTTTTTGATGAAGACTTAAAAAGCGTTTCTTCCGTAATTAAGTCCGGAAAACGAAAGAATATTAATAAATGTAAATACACAACAAATCCCTATGTTGGCTATCCCAAACCATCTAATACTTTGGCAGAGTGATGAGCACTACTGCCTCACAGCAAGAAGGTCATTGGAACGTGGGTTCGATCCCCACCCAGAGTGTTTCTGTGTGGAGTTTGCATGTTCTCTACGTGCTTGTGTTGGTTTTCCCCGGTTACTCCGGTTTCCTCCCTCCTCCAAACACATGCGATTGGGTATAGGTGAATTAGCTACTTTAAATTGTCCATAGGAGTGAATGTGTGTGTGAATGGTTGTCTGTCTCTAAGTGTTAACTGCGATTAACTGCCAATTGTCTAGGGTGTACCCCGCCTCACACCCTAAGTTATCTGAGATAGATTCCAGCGCCCCTGAACAGGATAAGCACTAGATAATGAATGAATGAATGAATGATGAATGAATATCTTCGTGTCGGTCAAACTCATATTTTTTTGTGTATTAAATACACATTGTACACTGTACACTGTAACGACAGTCACTTCCATCTATAGTTATAGAATGCAATCAGTAGCCTTTTCTTGATGCTTTCTGTGTGGGAAAGCATAAAGTTAAGTTGTTCAGAAGCTCTTGGGGTTACACCTGGAATCCAATCCAATTTTATAAGATAAATACAGAAAACAGACACAAACAGCCTTTCTGATGCAGCGCTCTATAGCAGACACACACACTACAGAGAGATAATAACAGAGAGGAGAGACATGGCCTAATGTAATATAAAACTATAATAGGGTATTAGGAATGGCTCTTGCGTTTTGGCTGACTACAACAGATCTGATGAGAGTGCAAAAGACAAACAAACCCATTTAAGCGATTAATATGGTAACCACCATGTCTCCATTCCATAGGGGTTTTTCATGTGTATGTTCACACAATAAAACTGTACGGTTTACACGAGGTTATTAGGTGTTTACAACTTGTTTATCAATACTCACTGATGCTATACTCACTATACTAACTGATCACTTAAACAGAACCCCTTTTTCACCAAACCTTTCCATTTTTAATGTTTTTAGTGCAGTTTGACTCACCCGAATATGCAGGCAGACCATCAGGAACTGTCTCCAATCTCATCTAATGATCTGATGATCTTGCTGGGTGTGCTGACAGAGCCAGGGTTGTAGCATCTGCTCGTTCCCATCAGCATTTCCGAGCAGCTTCAAATTGTGGAAAATTAGAGTCTGTTGTTTCCACATAAACAAGTAATGAAATTAAGAAATAATAAGTGGGAGAGACAGAGAGACCAACAATCCCTAGCTATAAAGGTAAATGCTAAATGGGTTTCATGGGTTTACTCTAAAATTTGACCTGGGAAATGTTCTGACATTATTTTACTGTGAATAATATCTACTGAATCTGATTAGACAGTTGTACAAAATAAACATAGAGTGTGTTTTATGGTTGTATTAACATATTCATATTATGGTATTATTCATTGTAATTCATATTAAGAGTAGAATTTCTTTTCAAGTGAAATGTGCTTGTTCAACAAAAAGTTTGTTGGTGAATAATATCCGGTTTAATTGAAACTTATTAAATGAATTAAGTGATAAAGATGTACATTTGGACATTTTGGTTATGTTTAGTAAGTTTTTAACAGCATCTCAAAGGTATGTTTATGTGGAAATTGTGCCACAAATTTTAATGTTATTGCCTTTTTTTACAGAATTATCTGAATAAGTCCTTAAATACAAAGATTTCGGTAAGAATCATAACAACAAAACTAAACAAACATTACAGCTAGGTTTTTCTTTATTATATTGTATGTCAGATGGCCTTCATTCGTAAATGCTGATTCCTGGAAGTATATACACGAACCTGTTCCCTTCTCGGGTTTAACCTTATAGACAGGTGTACGTTTACATTTACATTTACAGTATTTAACAGGTGTACAATTACAAACTGCATCCCATCTGCTGATGTTACCAATTCTTCAACCCCCAACACTGTCTATCAGTGCAAAGGGGATTGGTAGACGTCTATCAGGTGCAACAGCTTGTCATGTTTCTGAGTCTCCAATAATTACCCCCTTTTTGTTTCTATGGTTACACACAAGTCAACATGGCACACGAGCTGGAGATATGCATTTTTGCTGCACTGGTCATGTGTGTGAATTAGCACTGTGTTTATTTATAGTTTAAGTAACTAAGGGTGTTTTCACCTTTAGTTTGTTTTAAAAGTGTCAAACCCAGTTCACTTAAACCAAAAAGGGAACCAGCTGAAAGTGACCTCAGTCTTTTTGGTGTTCATAATTTAGTGGATTCAAAAGAGAACCCAGTTTTTTTCTTTGTCCTCTTCAGCAATGAAGTGATCTCAGACCCTTTCTTATTCACGCCACAACTTGATAAGAACGCAGACCCCAGCTTTTTGTGCAGCAGTGGATTTTGGGTATTCAAGATGGTGACCACATGTTGTCTTCACAAAACACACACAGAGGAAGAATCAGACAAAGCAGTTAATTCCGCGTTTATAGTCGTTGGGTCGTTTCCCTAGAATTTAAATACCTCATACCACACACACACACACACACGCACACACACACACACACACACCCCTACCCTACCCCTACTCCTAAACCTACTCATCACACACAACATTCTGCATTTATACATTTTAAATAAAACAGTGTTTAGTATGTTTTTAAATCTATATTACTTATGGGGACTCATGAAATGTCCCCATAAAACATGCTTATGTCATAATACCAGTGTAATACCCATGTCATTATACACATTTGTGTCCTCATAAATTCATGAAAACAAGTGCACACTCTATCAGAAGAAAACTGTGTCTAAATCCATTAAATGACTTATATTATATAGCTTAACTGATATGACTACCTGTTTCTTATTTAAACAACTACAATCGAGTTTAACATTACAAATCCGGTGTGTAGTGTGTTTTTGTGTGTGTGTTTTTGTGTATGTGTTTTCAGCCTGCAAACTCTAGAACAAAAATTATAAACCCACCTGCTGTGTATAAATCAGGCTTGGTTTTCATTCAGAAATCTGTTTGGATTTTGAATGACATATAATTGCTTCCCTTTTTTCCTACTGTTCCTTATTCATTATCTTGTCAGGCCTCGCCCATTAACAGGCTTCATCAGGTGGCACAAACAGTGCTGAATAGGCAACACTGTGCTGAAACACGACACCTGCACCCAGCAACGGCTCTGTGGGGACATGTACAATCTGAAAAATTACAGCTGCTGAGAGAATATTCTAGACCAAACCATAGAGAAAGAAGAAGGTTATTTCTGCATGTTTTCTAAATCTGGTATAATTTTTATTTATAGTCATTGGCAAAATACTTTCAGAATGTTATTTTATGTTGGCTCTTATCTCTGAGCTACAAACTAGCATATGCATAAGCATGTGTCCAAATGATAACTAACTACTTTTAAAGGAGTCCATTTTTCCCTGCCCTTTTTACAGGGAACAGTGTAAATAAACAAGGAAGTGTGTTAATAATCGGGGACAGTGTAAATAATCAGGGACAGTGTGATTAATAAGGGGCAGTGTGAGTAATCAAAGACATTGTAGGCAATCAGAAAGAGTGTTAAAGGAAACTGTCGCATGTGTCTTATCACTTGTCACTGTGCCAACCATGTCCTTCCCGTCAGTGAGACTGAGTTGCTTACATTTTGCTGCACAGGGACAGTGGGATTAATCAGTGATAGTGTAAATAATCAGTGACAGTGTGATTAATCAGTGATAGTGTAAATAATCGGGGACAGTGTGATTAATCAGTGATAGTGTAAATAATCGGGGACAGTGGGATTAATCAGTGATAGTGTAAATAATCAGTGACAGTGTGATTAATCAGTGATAGTGTAAATAATCGG
>JAOUQX010086050.1:0-11517 GCA_028566295.1 Liobagrus marginatus
TTATACCTGTAATAATTTCTACTCAATTATCGGCTGTCACCTAGTCTCACCTCCTCATAAACTAGCGACATTTTCCCGTAAAATTCTCCACAACACCCGGCTGTACTGGCCCTGCCCTTATTTTTTTGTACATGAGCTGTTGTTATGATCAGGTGGTACAGATTGGAGGGGAAGTATGCACCCGGTGGCGGTCCAATGAAGGTCTCGTGGTTCTGCACTTTTTTTATTTTTTTGCACATGAGGTAGTGATTGCTGTTTACTCACCCAGGTTTCAGACATGTATGTGTAGACTGAGATTTATTTATTTATTCGGCTAGGCGAAGAAAAGGGTGAAACATAATGGCAGCGTTTTTTTTTTGTTTGTTTTTTTTTGTGTTTGTCCGTGCTGCATTACATTCGCCGTGGGAAGATAGCGTGCTAGCATAGAAACGGGCCTTGTTGCGCCTAGCATGCTGTTAAACAGGCGCGAGCCTCGTTGCGAAGGTGAATGGCGCAATGTGAGTAAATTGCTGCCGACCTTGCTGCTGGACTTACGCGCTCTGTAAAGACAGGGAAGGCGTGTAGGGCAGATTTAGTCTGTAACTTGGCCTGGTGATGATGGAGACATTGGGAGGCACGAATGGTAAACTTCTACTTTGGGGGGAGAACCGATGTGGTTATGTGGACTTGGTGGGTTCCTCTATGGAGTACAGGACTGTAAGCTATTCATAGGCATTTGATCGTCGCTGCAGTCCGGAGCTAAATGAGCCAGTTGTTTGCTTTAGAAAATATACTGGCAAAGTCCTTAAAGCTCGTTTCGGTGAATGGATCGCGACATGCAATTTGGATGTTTTTTCTATGCACTCGAGTTCGGAAAGTTGAACAATGGTTCTGATGTAGAAGGCTTTATTTGTTATTTATTTCGATACGCGCAATTGTCCTTTTGTTGCTTGACTTGGGTTTAGTGAACCTCGGCGTGAAGGGGGAGTGTACGCAGCGGAGCCGCATGTGGAGCTGGACGTGTGCGCCTGCCGTTATATATCACCGTTGTCGACTCCAGTTGTCTGATCCTCTGGACGTATCGGAAGTTGATGAATTTGAAGTCTTTACCTGCGATGTCTGAGCTCGTAGGCTTGGTGGCGAGGGTTGTGGAAAAGGGCTCTCCTGAAAAATGATCTGAATTGAATGCCATGTGCGGCCGGCACTAGTTAGAGCAGCGTGCGGCCGGCAGTGGTTGGAGCAGCGCACTTAGTTTAGGCAGCGTGCGAATGCCTAATTAAAGCGGCATACGTACGGCACGGTTTGAAGCAGTATGCGGCCGGCAACAGTTACAGCAGCGCACTTGGTTGAAGCAGCGTGCGGACGGCACTGTTAAAGCGGCGTGCGGCCGGCAATAGTTAGGGCAGCGTTCAGACTGCACTAAAGCAGCGTGCGGACGCCACTGTTAGGCAACGTGCGGATGGCACTGTTCGGGAGTGTGCGGACGGCACTAGTTAGAGCAGCGTGCGGATGCACTTAGTTATAGCAGCCTGCGGCCGACACTTAGTTGAAGCAGCGTGCGGACAGTACTTAGTTAAACAGCGTGCGGACGGCACTCTAGTTAAAGCAGCATGTGGATGGCACTTAGTTAAAGCGACGTGCGGGCGGCACTAGTTAAAGCGGCGTGCGGGCGGCACTAGTTGGCACTAGTTGCAACCTGCAGCTGTTATCAACCAATCAAAACGTTTGCCATGTGACTTTGCTCACAATGACTGACAACAGTAGTTACACGCATGCGCGCAAATACCATATGCTAGACCACTCCCATTTAAAATGTAATCTTTAATAGTTTATTAGCTACAAACTTTATAAGTTTATTTCTAAACGGTGTCCAAAATAAACTCTCTCTCTCTTTCGCGCACGCATACGCGTTCATGTACTACCCTTAGTTTTGCCACTCCGTGCTAGGGGGTTAGATGGGAGATTTCCTGATTAAATATAATCCTAAATTAAAGTATTAAAAGTTTTATTTTGAACGTTCTCACCAGTTACATAATTGCATACTCAGTTTCCACGTTTCCCCGATATCGGATGCTTATTCAGACAAAACAAGACACTTCAAATGATTTATGACCTCTCTTTCCCCTGCCAGTAACATTGTAGTTATTCAGACACTTTCATTAAAAAAATACGAGTTTCAGCGAATGTTTTATTCTTCACACGTTAGTGACAATAAAAACCGCCCCCATCCGCTTTACAAAAAGCTGGAGTTTTTTTTTTAATGTCACGCTGTTTCTCAACAAAGCCCCGCTGAAAGGTACGTTCTCGTAATCGCCGGATGAAAACTAAATAAAAAGACTGCAATCTTCTAAACAGGTAAGCATTTTTATTGTTATGTATTAGAATGATTAACAATTTGATATATATAAAAATTTAGTTATGTAAATAGACTTACTAACTGTTTTATTTTTATTACAGATCAGCTACTGAGTAAATAACCTTAAAAACTAACATCTAGGATAACGAACCATTTGGATGTAATACAAGTTTTTCCTTTAACTCTGTGTTTAACTAATCGTTACCTATTAAAATAAATATTAAATGTCTTTTTATTTTTATTTTGTTTCAGACAACTGCGCTTAACTTGATCTGTTGATGAAAACAACTCTAAAGCTTGAGATAACATCGTTTTAATATAACTAGGCATACAAGTAAGCAATGAAAAATGTCTACATGTTAAATCTTTTTTGTAGGTCGGTTATTTATAACCATGGCGCTCACAAATTATTTCTTTTTTCTTCTGTGTTTTCCTTCAGATTCCACGCTAGCACGGGGAGGTCTTGGTGGTCGTGAACAGAGTTTTGAGCTGTCAGGAGTGCGGAGTGAAGATCTGCAAAAGATCAACGGCATCTGAACGTTTCTTTATTGTATGAAAATTGCAACGCTTACAACTTTCCATGTAGAAAAATTTCCGATTATGTATACTGAGACGTTTTACAAGCGCAAGTGATTTGTGTCAAGCGTTAAATTAATCAATTACATGACTCGCGTTCTGGTGATAGTTTACCTTTGAGTGATAAAAGAATCAGAACTGAAAATGAATTTTGCACAGAACTAAATCCTGTTTTAAATGAATCGATAAACCATCTTAACGAGGTTGTATCGCCGTCACGACAGGTTGATAGTCAAGATACAAGTCCTAACATATCAAACACTCAGGCACCACATCGTGAGTTTTTTCTACAGTCTAAATCAAAGCTTGTTAGAATTAAAAAACTCTCATTGTGAGCATGAACACGTTACACAAATAAATCCCGCATTAATCGATGTTGTGAATCGTTTGAATGAAAGTTTAGCTGTTGAGCCTAGTGTCTCGGAACCTTGTTCTTCAAACGTACAACAAGACACACCTTTACCATCTCCCGATTTCTTTCACAATCTTATTGAAAGTCCTAACACGCTAAACGAAAACCTGTTTAATCATCAAAGTAAGTCGTCCGATATTGTCATTGGCAATGAAAATGATCAATCGTGTAACGGTCTAGTTCCTATTGTTAGATCTGAAAACGTTGAAATGGCGTCTTGTTCTAATGCGCTCATTATAAATGGTCCGTTGTGTAAAGATTTAGATGCTATTGTTAGATCTGAAAACCGTGAAACTTGTTCCAATGCGCTCGTTGAAAACAATCAAATAGGTGCTGGAATAGATCGTGATATTAGGATAACTCATATCCTAGGGTATAGAAGGGCGGCGGTGGCTCAATGGTATAAGGCTCTGGGTCAGTGATCAGAAGGTTGGGGGTTCAAGCCCCGCACCATCATTGCAAGCCACCATCATTGGGTCCTTCAGCAAGGCCCTTAACCTCACCTGCTCCAGGGGCGCCGTTCGTTCTGGCTGACCCTGCGCTCTGACCCCAGCCTTTAAATTTGTATGCTGGGATTTGCGAAATAAAAGAGTTGTACTGTATGATGTGCATGGGACCAATAAACTTAACTTTAACTTTTTACTTTTCATCGTGACAGATTCAACAATATCGAGATTCGCCAAAGTGTGAATTTCTCAGCTATAGCAAATGTTGACAGTTTTGATGAGTTTTATAATTACATATCCGAGTTAATACGCACCGTGATAGATAGAGCTAATGAGCACGTTACACCAAAATCAGTCGTTACGGTGGAAATTATCGGCGACGCTTTGAATTTGTCATCACGTGGATTTAATCGATGGAACTATTGATTTGACTTCATTTTTAACGTTATTCAAAAACAGCATCCAAAGCAATCGTGAAATTTTTACTGACAATACCCTCGAAATAATCATACAGATCGTGCATCCTCCTCGCGGAGGGATGTCTAGAGTAAAAATGGAGAAACTGTTCAGGTCTGACTTAGTTCTGAAAAAAATGAGACACCTGTACATTTTTTATAACAGCGATAATGCACAACTTTTGAATCCTAACATGAACGCTGATGAAATTGAACAGATTGCTAGACAAATGCATAGTGATGCAGGTCTAACTGAAAACGCGGCAGTAAGTTTTGCCGATGTACACAAATTCGAACAGCTAATGAGTTGTAAAATAGATATCGTGTTCGTGGCCAGAGTAAAGTCTGGGTACTCATTTTTTCAAACCGCTGATATTCCGCACGATAAAACTCTGTATCTCTTTTTGCATGGCAATCACTATTACAGCGTTAAAAACATAACAGGTCTTTTAGGATCTAATTACGTGTGTTGTTTCTGCCACGCTGGTTTTAATGATCGGCGTAAGCACAGATGTGCTTTTTACTGTAACGTATGCATTGATCCTGATTGCTACAAATATGCCAAAAGGTGAATTTAAGTGTGACGATTGTCGATGGTATTGCAGATCTGAACGTTGTTTCGAACTACATAAAGCAAAACGCCAATCTAGGAAAGGCGAATTTTCTATCTGTCATTCAGGCTTCTATTGCGATAAATGTAATTTTGTGATACAACAGAATCCTTTTACAAAGGAAAAACACGAGTGCTCCGATCATTTGTGTAAACTTTGTAGCGATAAAACTGACGCAGATTCTGAACATCAATGTTTTATACAACTGATAAAGAAAGAACGCACAAATAAGAAATACATATTTTATGATTTTGAAACAAGACAGGAAACGGGTATTCATATAGCCAATTTCGTATGCTGTATCGATTTTCACGGTAAAACGTGGGTATCTGAAGGAGACAAGTGCGTGGCTGAGTTTTTAAAAAAATTCAGGAGGAACGAATACAACGGGTACACCTTAATCGCGCACACCAGGTGGTTCGATTCATACCTTTTGCTAAAATATTTAGTGAAAGAAGGAATCACCCCTGAAATAATCGCACAAGCCAGTAAAATTCTTTGTTTCGCCGACTCGACGTTTCATCAAAAATACATTTATGTCAATTATGTCGGACCGTATCCTGATCCTCACTACTATGGGGCTGAAGTAATGATGCAAAAAGATAGAGACGTATTTTTTACATGGTTGCGTCGGTTTCTGACCAAGTCTTTGATTTTAAGAAAGAAATGGCTAAATACTGTGTGAATGATGTAGACATTCTGAGAAAGGTTTAGTTTAGTTTTGTTTAGTTTTTCAAAATTAAATTCTAAAAAGCACAAAGGTCGACCCTTTTAAATGTATAACGATCACATCTGTCTGTATGAAAATCTTTAGAATTAACTTTCTCTTTGAAAATACTCTAGCCATCCCACCGCTAGACAATTACATAAATGAGCAGAAATCTTTCTCGACGCAGTCCATTTAGTGGCTCGAATTCGTGTCAGCCTCTCAAAAAATACCCAGCCAACACGTGTTGAATAAAGGCGAGGCACAATTTGGTCGTTATTTTGTAGACGGTTATTGTCGAGATGGTCAAACGCGCAAAGCCTTTGAATTTCTCAGTTGTTTTTATCACGGCTGTGATACATGTTTTGCCTCGGACGTCGTTCACCCTCTTAGTGCCGATAACTGTAGCTTCGGAGATGTTAGACAAAAAACATTAGAACGTCTTAGACAGTTACGGGAGATCCACAATTTACAGGTTACAATTCTGTGGGAGCACGAATCGTGTGAAATGAAAAAAACTGACATAGACGTGATTAACTTAAGACAATGATTTCCCCGAGCGAGTAAATCCTTGAGATGCACTCTTTGGCGGTTGAACAAACACTTCACAGTTACATTATGTAGCTCAGCAAAATGAGAGAATAGATTATTACGACTTTACATCTCTTTACCCTTATGTGAGCAAGACAAAAACCTTAGGTCACCCCGTTATCGTTTTCCGCGACTTTGAACCTCTGGACAATAACTTTGGTCTCATTAAGGTGAAAGTGTTACCGCCTCGGGGGTTACGGCTCTCCGTATTACTGCATAGTGTCAATGGTAAGCTATTTTTCCCTCTGTGTAGGACGTGTTGCGAGCAGCAGATTTCGAGCTGCGATCACTCAGCCGCAGCAAGGGTTATTACAGGTACATGGGCTTCGGTTGAAATTTCCAAAGCTATCGAAAAGGTTGAAATTTCCAAAGCTATCGAAAAGGGTTATGAAAACTTAAACGTCTTTTGAAGTCTGGCACTTTCCTAACACATCCAACAGCCTTTTTACTAAATACATTAAAATGTTTCTCAAGACCAAACAGGAGAGTTCCGGTTATCCTTTCTGGGTGATTAGTGAAACTACTAAACGTGAGTACATTCAAAGTTATGCTGAAAATGAGGAAATCAAATTAAACCCTAAGCGCATTAATGTTAATCCCGCAAAAAGGTCTGTGTCTAAGCTTGCATTAAATTCTCTGTGGGGCAAAATGTGTCAAAGACCTGACATGACAAACAACACGTTGATCAGAGATCCTGCCGAGTTTTTGAAATTCATGTTCTCTGACATCATATACATCAACGACATCCTCATCTATTCATCATCCTGGGTAGATCACGTCAAACACGTACAGGACATCCTGAGCCGTTTACTGGAGCACAAATTGTACGTTAAGGCTGAGAAATGTGAATTCCATGTTACCGCCACCCGCTTCCTCGGATACTACATCAGCTGTGCGGGGGTTCGGATGGACAAGGAGAAGGTGTCCGCCATCACGAACTGCAACCGTAAAGGAGCTCCAGCACTTTTTGGGCTTTGCCAAGTTTTACAGGAGATTCATTCGGATTTCAGCTCCATTGCCACCCCCCTCACATCGCTCCTCAAGGGTAAGCCTAGGAAGCTGGAGTGGACAGGGGAGGTTAGGACTGCGTTTGCCCGCCTCAAAGCGAGGTTCGCCACCGCCCCCGTTCTGAAACACCCAGACCTGGAGCTCCCGTTTACTGTGGAGGTCGACGCCTCAGACCGAGGAATCGGGGCCGTCCTATCGCAACATCACGGAAGCCCCGCCAAGCTCCACCCCTGTGCCTATTTGTCCTGGAAACTGAGCCCTGCTGAGGCGAACTACGACATCGGCAAATAGGAGCTACTGTCCGTTAAAGCTGCTCTGGAGGAGTGAAGACACTGGTTGGAGGGAGACACCCTTTTGTCGTTCTAACAGACCACAAGAACCTTGAATACATACAAAGGGCAAAGCGACTTCGTCCCCGGCAGGCCAGGTGGTCGCTCTTTTTTTCACGTTTCAATTTCATGGTCTCATACCGTCCAGGGTCAAAAAATACCAAAGCCGATGTGCTGTCATGTATCCATGACAGCACGGAACCCCGGACGCGCCTTCCCCCATCCTCCCTTCCATAGTCATTCTTGCCCCCATCCAATGGGATATCCTGGAGGAGATCCATGCAGCCCACCACAGAGAACCACCCCCCCCCCCCTGAATGCCCCACCCAACAAACTGTATATCCCCACGACCTTACACCCCAGAGTCCTGGAGTGGGTGCACAGCTCCCCGGCCTCGGGGCACTCTGGGATAAACCGCACGATTACCTTACTCAGACACTCCTTCTGTTGGCCCTCGCTACGTAAGGACTGTCAGGAGTTTGTAGCCAGGTGCCACCCTTGTGCTCAATCAAGAACCCCCTGGGCCGCCCCATTGGGCCTACTAGAGCCCCTACCAGTGCCTCACAGATCTTGGTCACACCTGACACCTGGCCAACCTCCCCCCTCTGGGGGCCACACCACCGTGATGGTCATTATTGATCGCTTCACCAAGGCCTGTCGCCTGGTCCCCCTGCCAGGCCCACCCACAGAATGGGAGACCACCCACATCCTGTTTAATCATGTGTTCCGGGAGACCTACAGACTCCCAGGGGACATCGTCACGGACGGGGGCCCGCAGTTCACGTCACGGGTTTGGGGTGCCTTCTATAAACAATTGGGCATTAATGTAAGCTTAACCTCTGGTTATCACCCACAGGCAAATAGACAGGTCGAGAGGCTTAACCAGGAACTTGGACGATACCTGAGGGCCTACTGCAGCCAAGAACAGGACCATTGGAGCACGCACCTACCCTGGGCTGAGTATGCGCAAAACTCTCTTACACACACATCGACGGGCCTCACACCATTTCAATGTGTTCTAGGTTACCAGCCCCCACTCTTCCCCTGGACAGGGGGGCTGTCGGAGGTCCCAGCGGTGGATGAGTGGATGCGCCGGAGTGCACAGGTATGGGAGGGTGCGCATGTTTGCCTCCGGAGGGCCATCCAGGCCCAAAAGATCAAAGCAGACCGTCACAGGTTCCCGCATCCGGCCTATCGTCCGGAGCAGCGGGTCTGGCTCTCCACCAAGAACCTGCGCCTCCGGCTGCCCTGCAAGAAACTAAACCCAAGGTTCGTGTGACCATTTAAAATCCTCAAATAAATCAATCCAGTAACCTATCGCCTTCAACTGCCCACAGCCTATCGCATCTCGCTCTCGTTCCATGAGTCCCTGTTGAAACCAGCCCACGGACTGCAGGGATGTACAACAACGGAGGGGGGATCCCCGCCCCCCCCTTGGACATTGAGGGGGCCCTGGCCTACCTCGGTAACCAAATCCTGGACTCCCGCAGGCAAAGGGGGCGCCTGCAGTACCTGGGTGACTGGGAGGGGTACGGCATGGAGGAGAGGTCCTGGGTCCCGGCCAGCAACATCCTGGACCCCTCTCTGACCACGGACCTTCACAGAGACCACCCAGGCCGCCCAGCAGCAAGGGCCAGGGGACGGCTGAGGAGGAGGGCACCCGGAGGTGCCCCTGAGGGGGGAGGTACTGTCACATCACGGAGCCGTCCACCCGTTTACTAACCACTTCCGGTTCAGCGGTGATGTCACTTCCGGCCTAGTCACTCACCGCGATGTTTCACTTCCGGGTCCCACTATATATAAACAGCACTGAAGCAAGGGAACACCGCAAAGTATTGTTTTCCCAAGCGTACTGAGCGATTACTAACCTCATCTTTATTCTCCATTTCAGAAGCCTTCCTAAGGAGAGAGAAAGGAGATTCACAGCACCCTGCACGCGGACACAGGGCCATTGTCACGTCACTGCAAGCTCACCGTTCGAGTGATTCACAGACCCTTGGTGCCTTCTTTGTTCCCTGGCTTCAACTATCACTGCCTGAGTTTATTTAAGTTTCCCCTCATTGCCATTGTGAAAATAAAGAGCACGCTGCACTTGCATCCTCACCTGTATGCCTGTTCATTCCTTCTACATGTTACACCACGTTAGGTGCTTCCGGTTCGTTTTTGATTTAATGACACATCTGGGATCATCCCGAGCATATATGCAAGTTTACCTTTAGTAAAAAAAAAAAAGTAGGGTTTTGACTCATCATCCCAGTTTTATTTTTAAATGGATAATAGATTAACTCCATACTTGTGTTTCCGTCAATAGATTATTGATTTCAGCAAGTAGATCCGCTATATTTTTGTAATTTGCTTGAGTGATATTAAAGCAATAACTTAATATATTTTTCCCTTCCCTCAATGTAACTTTACAATCAGTATCGTGTTGATCTAGGGAATGCCAGCTTCTAACGTATTGTACTATATCTACGGACAGACCAATTTCCCACTCTCCTTTCAGGTCGAGCGCTTTAGCTAATTTTGTTGTATAGTTTGGTAGTGTTATTCGGGTAAATGTTTGCAGATGCGTTGCTCGGTAGAGTCACATAGAATCCGCTCTCCTCCATGGTTAACGAGTATAGTCTTATTTTAATCTCGCAACACTGTTTTTATATTTCTGCCGCATTATGTTTACAACATCATCCACAGGTATCCACGAATTAAATTTATCAGGACAGCCTAGCCGTTTAACTAGACAATGTTTCTTCCTGTTTATAAGCCTTTCAGCCAGCACGCTCTATTTTGAATACCTCAGACTTACCGATAATAATTTTATGTAACTCGGGTTCGTAAAATATACCCTCGATGTTTTCACTGTCATTATCTTGTAATTTATACACGGGTGCGTCTCTAGGTATTCTTTCCGATACTGTATAATATCTGTCAGTAAAATTTTGTTTGTAGCCTTTTTCAAAATGTCTTTTTAACCGTTAGATTTTCACAGTCACCAATTTAAGTTTGAGATTTTGTTTCTTCATTTTAGGGGAAAACAATCCGTAGATAGTTTTAAATACCATAAAGGAATTTCCCTTATTTACCTCCGATGGTTTCATTTTTATGGTCGAGTGGTATTTATGATTGTATGAATTAATTATTTCTTGCACTGTCTGCGTATTTTCTCGTGTTGAGCGCTGTAAAATATCTCCGCATTTTAGTTTTTTAAGTTCTATTAAATCTTTCACACACGGCCGCTTTTTGCCCCGTGCCTGTAGCAAAATGAACTGTTATATTTTTTCATTGAATTTTGAAAACTTTTATTTAAAAACTCTTTTCCTTGATTGGTTTGTATTTTTGTAGGAACTCTGCCCTCTTGTAGAATGGAGAGAAACGCCCTCGTCACCTCTGCTGTGGTCTTATTTTTTAAAACTCGGACCCAAGCATATTTGGATAAGATGTCTATACACATTATCATAAATTTTGAGCCCTCATTACTGTCAGACAAGTTACTCATATCAACCAGATCAGCTTGCCATTGTTCATCAATGTTCTTTACAAAAGTCATATTTTTCTTACATTTTGTATTTATAGGTTTGTGAAGCCTGTAAGCATCTTGCTCCGCTAACCAGTTTTTTAGTTCATCATTATCAAATCATTGACCAGTCTCATCAATGATAGCTCTCTGCAAACTCTCCACGCCACCATACGAGCTAGGGTTTGATGGTGTATAATAAGCATTCTTCAGCATTCGTTTTGTCATTACGAAGGATATGAATAAGAATGAGCAAACACAGACGTGGTTGATGTTTTTATTTTCAGAAGTTTTACATTTTCTGAAGTAAATAATCAAAAAGGCACGCAAATACAATATTTATATCAACTAAACACATTGCATATATAAATACCAAAAATTTTAAACATTTTTAAAGAAGCACCCACATTCTAATTGGTTATCCCAACAAACAAACACGACATCTATTACTTCTTGCATGTTGTAACGAACTCGCAGACACAGATGTAGTAGGATCCATTTGCAGGAGGTCTTTATTTACACAAGGTAAATCTAATT
>JAOUQX010086094.1:0-11508 GCA_028566295.1 Liobagrus marginatus
CCTGACCAAATTGCCGGTCTTTTGCATGACGGCTTGCAGCAGCTGGTGTTAACAGCAGGGTGGTGGAAAAAAAGGTGAGAACGGTCTACTTGCTCTTGCTCTTTGTCCTGGGGTTGCTACCGAAGCTGTGTATAACGTGTTCCTCTCTTACGTTTCTCTTTTTTTCCCTCATTACTTGTTTTTCTGCCATGTTTTTATTTTAATTAGCTTATTGTAGTTGGCACAGAGTGCTGTCTAATTCCTTTACCTGTTTAAAAAAAACAATGTATTTAACCAATCACTGTCCACGATGGAGTTATCCAGTTATCCAATTGGCCAAACATCTGCAAGAAACGCAGTGCATAAAAACATGCCGATACAGCACAGGAACTTGGCTTAGTGCTCTTATCAAAATATCATGAAATGGGAGAAAATGCAGTGTGTGAGACCAGACTATATAGTTTAATATTTCAGAAATATATTTCAGAAATGCCTGCTGTTACAGAAACAGAAGCTAAAGTGTTGCCTGTAGAAACAAGTAGTTGTTTGGATTAGTCGGAGGAGAGCAGTTAAACTAGTTTTAGCTGTCACGAATACAATCACTTCACAGCCATCGCAAAACAAAAAAACGTTAAAGATGCAACAGCAGAAATGACATCAGATTTCAGTCCTGTCTGCTAAAATAGGATTTTGAGTGTAGTGTAGACACAGGTGCACATAGAGAACGAGTCGTGCTCAGTGATTAAGGCGTTGAACTACTGATCATGAGAGTGTGGGCTCGATTCTCAGCACCACCATGTTCCTGCTGCTTTAGACACGTAACCCTCAACTGCTCAGTTGGATAAATACGATAAATGTAAGTCGCTCTGGACAACTGGGCGTCTGCCAAATGCTCCAACAGATTCAGTAGCAAGAACTAGTTTAACGTAATTTAACAGGAACAGAGTATCTCTCTTTATTTACTAATCACCATGGAGAGCATTTACCAGGAAGGCCTTCATTGGATCGCTTTGGTTATCCAAAACCTGGTCTTCTGTTGCTATAGCGTTTTCAAACAACAGCTTCATCCGTCCCCCAGAGACCACAAGAACAGGGAGAGGCTGAAATCACCTGAAAGGATTTAAATGAGAACTTGAGACAGCTAGAGCGTTTGTCCTCCGGCATAGCATTCTCACATTCATTACGCTGATATCGAGCTTTCGGGTTAAGCTAGCTGCAGATTCATGATCATCAAACCAGAACATTATTCATTTAACTGTAAGTGGATAATTGAAGCTGCATGTTTCTGTCTCATTACTGTCAAGATGGATGTATACAGAAACAAAAAATAATAGACAAAAGTAGTAAATAATGATAAACCTTTTTTATAAATACTTTTTTGCTAACCGTTTATTTAGGGTTAGGGTTCAGAAACATAAAGAAATATTTATCATTACTTATTTAACAAAATAAACATCAAAATGTGCCTTTTTGAGTTATTATTAGATCTAATTTGCACAGCTGTTACAAAATATGAGAAAAAAAGGATAGACTTTTTATTTTATTACTGGTAGTAATAGGTAGGACTATAGCAGTAGGAGGAGCAACAGCATCTTTATATTATATGCAAGCAACTAAGTAAAACATGAAATGTTAAGGTGTTTAATAGAACAGGCACAAAGCCTTGGCATTTAAAGAAAATGAGGGCAAGAATTATGCACGCAAAGCTATTTGCAAGCATGGAGCAGCAAAGCACGCATTCAGTATGTCGATGCTATATAACCTTAGCCTATATAACAGCCTAAACAGAAAACATCACCAAAAAAAGCATTATTCACCAACATCACACGGCGACACCTAAGATTCAAAGAGCTCAAGTTACTTGTTTCATGGCTCCCCAGATTTGTTAATACTGTAGAGGGTATTAGCTTCGTCATCCCACAGAGGACTATTCACAAGTGCTGTGTTTGGTCACCAAATAGCTAGTACAATGCTAATGCATAGTGCTATCTCGACGCATAACAAAATGTAAAGCGCACCGGCGTTCTGCGCTTTCAGCAAAGGGAATGTGATCCGTGAGCAAAACGTCCACCTGGGTTTAGCATAACACGCTGCCATTGTTCGATTAGACAGATGCGTGTCAGGTGCTCTTATCTGTCAAGGCTGTTCTGTGGTGAAGCCTTTCTATTCAAGCAATGTAAAAGACTCAAAAGTCCGATTTTGTGTAGTGAATGAAGCCATAGCAGCTGACAGGGAAGTAAAGACGGCACAATATCGATCAGCCAAGTGGGATTTCGTACTCAAAAATACAACACGGATGAAGTTGTGGGGAATACTGTAGATATGTCATTATTTTATGTTACATCAATGTTGAAAGATTTCTTTCCTAAGATGACTATATGTACTGTTTTTTAACATACATCCTGCTCAGATGTGTTGTACTTAAATTCTCCCTGCTCTCGTGTCAGGATGGTAACGAGACGTTTAACCGGGCCAAACTGCTCAACGTGGGCTACGCCGAGGCCTTGAAGGAGTACAACTACGAATGCTTTGTGTTCAGCGACGTCGATCTCATCCCCATGGACGACCGGAACACGTACAGATGCTTCAGCCAGCCCAGACACCTGTCTGTCTCCATGGACAAGTTCGGCTTCAGGTAGCCATTGCTCTTGTTTAGTTTCATTGCACTGCAGAGGACTTTTATTTTCTCATCCGTGTTCTGGCTTTCTCTGGAATTTGCCTCACTTCCTCCTGAGGTTTCATTTGCATCGAGTCTGAGCAACACCTGTGTTTTTCCATTTTGTTCAGACTTCATGCCTGCCCCCTGTGTTACAACAAGCTCCCTAGAGCCTCATTTGCATTCGAAACGAGCTTCGGTTTATTTTACGCAACCCACACATGCTGCATACACACATACACAAAACCCGAGGTGGGAATGAAGCTCGGACGATCGTTAGAGAAAGTGCACACGTCCCGACGTGCCTCTTTCCACGTTAACACGCATTCGGATCTGTACCAGGTGCGTCCGCGTGTTTTATGACGTCTTAGTTGCATTCTTCCCTGCCAGTGGACAACCGTTGCTCCTAGCAGGGTTTCGAGGCATCTGGTTGTAGTTGTACAGCGTTAGCGCACGACACACAGTACAGCATGAAGTCTCAGTTATTGCTGAGGGAAATATCTGGCAGCAGAAATACGCACTCCTGTGAAAGTAAAGGTGTGTGTGTGTGTGTGTGTGTAAATTCGTTTAAATAATGCAAAACAAGTAAATGCGTTCTTTTTTAAAAACTTTTTTACTTAAAGACTTTTACTTTACCGCAACACACCAAACTAGATAGTTGTAGCAGTGTTCTAATTCAAGTTTGGGCAAAAGTGCAAAAACTTTTAAAACATCTGTGATTGATTTGTTAGGATGATGGTCGAATTTTTTTGGAAAACACGCACACACACACACCATTTCCTAAGCATGACCAAATGTTTCCTCTCTATTTGGCTCCTGAGCCGGAGTGTAGTTCCTGCTCTCACATGTTGTCGCATTGTTGCTCTCCCCCTTCCCCCCTTCCTCAAACGTCATCTAGCGATGAACGCCAGCGTGCATGCGTGCGTGGCAGTTCTGTGAGAGAGCAAAGCACATGCAGGTCGAATGAACGCTTAAAAATGTTGTTATCGAACTACAACAGCAGAACTTTTGCAGAATGATTGCAGATCGTTAAATCATGTTGATTTTCAGCTCGCTTTTTAAAAAACGTTTTTAATTCTTTAATCATGAACCCGCACGCTCCACCAACACGCTTGGGTTTTGTCTTACATAGGCTTCCGTATAACCAGTACTTTGGCGGCGTGTCGTCCATGAGCAAGGAGCAGTACCTGAAGATCAACGGCTTTCCAAATAACTACTGGGGCTGGGGGGGTGAGGATGACGACATCTTCAACAGGTCTGTATTGACCAAACACATCTACAATCACTAGGTGTAATCTTTTTTCTTTTTTTTTTTACATGAATTGCATAAATTAAAATAAATAACTAAAAACACACACTACCTTTTATTTGTCAATGAAGGGTGAAGGGTTGCTTCTACATCTTCCTGATACTACAGCAATGACAATTACATGAAACTGCAGTTTCCAGTTCAGGACAGTCTGGTATCAACCCAATATTTAGCATATAAAATAAATCCTACCTATCGGTGTCCACCAGACTTTACAATCCCACAGTACATCAACATCCTTCTGTCCAATAACATCTCTTGTATAGTAAATCGTAGTTTTACTGTATTTTGCATATTTTATCCATGCGTATGTAAATCTTTTTCTATATTCTTTCTCTTTATACAAAATTTGACTGAGCTGGGATAACAAACCCAATTTCCCTTAAGGGATTAATAAAGTGTTCGGATTATGCTATAATGCCTGATAGTCCATTTCACACAGCAATTTAACACACTTCATTTAACACACTTTTCTGTTCACCGTAGAGACATCTGAAATGTGTTTATAAAGGTTAGGCGATTACAGCAGGCCTAACGAGCAGCTTTGGATTACCTCGAAAACCCTTATCGCATGACGAAGAGCAGCTTTCCAGGCACAGCGGGAATGTTGTATCTAGTTGCAAGACAGTTCTCATTTTTGGGGCTGTCCTGCTTTTGGAACCTTTGGGTCTCGTAGATAACTGCCACACAGGAGAAACAGAACTGAAAGCTTATTTATATCATATGTTACTTATTTGCATTAGTTATTTTGATTTTAAAAACCCTATTAAACGTTCCTGTTAAAAATACTAATAAATTCTAAGTCATCGTTAGACAGAAGAGGCTTACAAATAGTTTTCTAGTCAGCACAACTTCTGTGTGTGAGTTGTGGATCACTACAAGGCCATTATTAGAGTTTAATGCCCCAGGTGAACAAAGCTATGCATTCATGTGTTAATTTCCCTGTAGAGTTTAAACAACTCGCACTTTCGTTTGCCGAAAACTCGTTTTACGGTATATTCCTTTTCTTTGTTTGCTCAGCTGCTCCTGTTGAATTACTAATTAAACCCACTCTCAGCGAAACTTGTGTTGTTTTTCTTCCAGGCTGAGCTCCAAAGGGATGGTCATATCCAGACCCAGCGCTGTAATTGGAAAATGTCGGATGATCCGTCACCAACGGGACAAACAGAACGACCCAAATCCCCAAAGGTTAATCACTTGGTTCTCATCAGTGTGTTCTTTCCCCACAGCAGCCCCCACCCCCCTGCTCACAGTGTCTGTATGAGCGTAAGCGTTCGTAAGTACACGTCCCAGTACAAAGGTCCCTTTCGGCATAACCATAGTTGTTTGCTATGTAAAGAGTAATTGAGACATTATTACGGACCTTTGAACACTTAGAGCGTAATATTACTTGACTTAAATGGTAAAGTCTTCCTGACACAGCATGTAGTGTTGCAACACCTTAGCAAGATCAATAACTAACTGAAAGCATTAGAATTTAAGGATACATGGAGTTAATAAGTATGTTAGTACGTATGTAAGTATGTATGCACACTTCCTGATGGAAAATTAAAGAGTGAGTTACAAAATAGAGAAAAAAAAATCCTCAAACATGGAAACTCTGACGTCATGTCATGAGGTGTTTTTTAATGTGAAGGCTCCATGACCCTGTTCGAGTCCTATTATAACTTAGGCTACTGTTTACGCTTACGTTTTGACCGCCGATATGACTCCATACCATGAGCCATGCCAAAAGGCGACTAAAGATAATGGAGTACTGCAAGAATGCGATTTACTATCCCATTCCCATTACAACTGCTTAAAGTATCTTTACGAACTTAAGACAAAAAACATTGTTTCTCCTGGTGAAACATCACTTTAAATTCCCAAAATACGTCACATGACAATATCAACATGGCGGATATAGTACTTCCTAAGTTCATACATACCATCATCATACCTTTTTAAGCGGTCGGGAAGTACGTACTAACGTCACTAGTGACTACCGAAAAATAAGCCTGCAATTACTGTTCTAACGATGTCACTTCCTGTCCCAGGTTCGACCGAATAGCACACACCAGAGACACCATGCACCGAGACGGCATCAACTCGTTATCTTACGAAGTGGTGCGAGTGGAGAAGAACCAGCTGTTCACCAGAATCACAGTGGACATCGGCAAACCGTAAAACCCTCGTCGTTCCAAGGAACGAACTCCTAAAAGCTTTTCAGGAAGTCTGGATGCAGTAACCAAATGTGCCTTGACATTTAAAGTCATATTATATTTATCTTTTCAAAGTGAGTTCTATATTTTGTGTAAAAAAAAAAAAAAAAAAAAAGAGGTTAGAACTTGGAAATTTTATTTGCCATCTTTGCACAAGCGAAGGTGAACAGAGAGTGAGTGTGAGAATTGAGGTCATAGCAGAGGATTTGCAGGATGGTGTGTGTCTGTAGGTGGGCGCCTTTAAAAAAAAGGGGGGGGGGGTTTAATCCCTATCACTGAGCTGCTAAAGCAGCTCTCGAGCCACAGTTGATGCGACTTGCCGAGCAAGGCATCGTGTAAAGAATGTAAAGCGCTGTGTGTCCTCTTTTTTTTTTTACTTTGCTTTAAGATCGCCTCTTTCCATGTTGAAGATTTAAAGAGAAGTGTGTGTGATCGTTCCAAGCCTTCTACAAATCCTCATTCCACTTTTTGTGGTTTCAAACCAAAAAGACGACCCGCGTTTTGTTATTTTCTGAATGTATCATGTGCTTTAGCCTCTGACTGTAAATAAATCGCTCCGAGGTAGAGATTGGGGAGGACAACAACTAAATAATCAAATTACTTTTTATCATGCATTTTTAAAATGTACTTTTTTCTTTTTCGATAATTTTATTATTTTTTTTTTTTCAGTGTTTATCCAAAAAAACAAGCCATCAGAGGTGCCTTCATGTACGGGTTGTTGGGAATCTTCACAGGTTGTTATAGTGATAAGGGAGACACTTTGAGGCTCTGGCGAATCCTCTACGTCTATTTTCAAGTTGTGATTATCTCTGAAGATTATAGATATATTTTATTACACAAATGTTTGATATAGGAAAATTGCTCCTAATGTAGTATTGGGTTGCCATGTGAATGCATTTGCTACCTTTTTTTAGTTTTTGTTTTTTGAGCCACATGCGAGAATAATTACATTTCTCATACGGTGTATCATGAGCAGCACGCTCTGTGTTTATTGACGTCTTTTTATTTTCCGCGGTTTAAAAAGTTCCATACTCGGATTTCCATTTTTGCTTTAATGTTTTGTTGACCAGCACGCTATAATGAAGCAGACCTGCGTTTATTTGTTGTGACATAAACGGAAACCAAAGCCATTAAAATATCATCGGTAGCCGAAGTATCGCTCTGTTATGCGCGGGTGTCATCGACAAGCCTTTCTTTTTCTTCTGAAACGTCAAAATCTAACTGTTGGCACGAATTAGCATGATTTCTCTCATGATTACTGATTATGGGCCTTTCATTTTACAGATTGCAGTTATTTAAGATTGTGTGGTTTCTTTTTTTAAAGGCGTTACAGTGTGAAATCTGCCATCCGACCCAATGTTTTTCTAAGTACTTAAACACCTGAGTGGCTTTTCCAGCTGTTTCTCCAAATGGCCACATAAGGCGAATGTGTCGCAGTACTTCTGTTTTGTTTTTAAAACCCCCTCCTCCCTCCCCTCCCAAATTCACATAAGCATTTTTTTCTTGCATCTGTAAATGTATCGTTCAATTTGGACAATGGTCTATAATCAGAGAGCCAGCGCATAGTTTCTGGGTGTTGTTTTGTTTGTTTGTATGTGTTTCCTGTTACAAATAGCATCTCACGTCATTCCCTTTAAGTTGGGTTCGTCATACATTATTCGGACATACCAATACGCATAGATCTTTTTAATCTTTCTCGATTTTGTCTTTCATATCAGGCTGCAGAACACAAACGCTATTGTGATTTGAAAGAATTAAATGAAACTCTGATTTCATGTATTGTGCATTTTGTTCTTGGTTCTTTCAGCATCCCGTTTGAGTATTCTCCGACCCAAACCGGTAATATGTGGCGGACTTGTAAAACGAAGAGAAACTCACTTAAGCTATGTTTAAAGAGAGTCATCAAAACAGACCCCCACTCAACAAATACCTTTATAATTTCTTGAGACATGAAGAACCATTAATGAACAGAGTGTTATCACATATCATGTTTCCTATAGCAGTACAACTATCGACTAGTGATTTATAAAAAATTATTATTATTTTTTTAGGGTGTGATTTGACTTGTCTTTTACTTGTTAAGCAGACAAAAGCCTATCTTGTCATGTTTTAGGAAAACGAAAGCAAAGTACAAGTGAAAGCTTTAAACTTGTCAACGAAAACTTGACAAAATCAAAATGGATAAATGTTTTTGGTGTTTTTTGGCTTTTAGAATGTGTGCTCTCTAATATAGTTCAGTGTCATGACTAAATCTCTTTCACTCTTAGCCGTCGACTGGTGCAAAGATGCTGAGCTGTTTGGCAGTATTGTGTCCTGAGATCAAGCCAGGCTCGTAAACACTAACGGGAAGCCCATTTGCTTCGGGACATCTGTTTGTGTTTTTGCAGGAGCTCTGAGAACGTTCGCTTGACTGCCTTTTCTTTTCTAAAACCCAAAATTCATACCGTTCTTAGCTGTAGATGTGATGAAATGTTTTTTTTTTTTATCATAAATGTCAACAGTGGCGACTCAACATTCGGGCGCATGAAGAGAAAGGGTGGGATGAATTGGCAAGGAGTGGGGAACGTCAACTTGAAGAACTTAAGAAGTGTTGATACAAAGTGAAAGTAACATGACTAAGTGTCAGACAAAGGAATGAAACAATGCAGCAATATCTTTCATTCATCTTCAGAAAATCTTTTTATTCATTGTTGTGGATTGCTGAGCAGTTAACACTTAATCAGCATCATAAAAATGTTTTAAGGTTTTGCCAGCTATAGAAGGTCGCTTTAAACGAGCTGGAGACCACTGGGCTGTTTTGGTGCTAAGTTTATTTTACCGGTTATTATGCACACCTGGTTAGTTTAACATTTAACCCTTTTTTTAACGCAATAGCATTCATGTAATAGTTTCGTATAAGTAGAAACTAATCCTAACTAAACAAAATTAGATGTCAGCAATCATGTCAGGGGGACTAGTGGGCCCATTGCTGTTTAATGTTTTACATGATCCAATGTAAATACACCTGTTCCAGATAATTCCCCCGAGTGCTTCATGGAGGGAACGTGCACAAAGAATGACAGTCATGAATACAAAAGAGCTGTTAATACAAGGTATAAACTTGTAATCCACCCACTAACAGTAATATATATATATCCCACCCACTAACAGTAATATATATATATCCCACCCACTAACAGTAATATATGTATCCCACCCACTAACAGTAATATATATATCACACCCACAAACTAATATATATCCCACCCACTAACAGTAATATATATATTTCCATTATCTTTCATATCGCTCATTATCGTCCAATGAGATAGTCATCCAATCGGTCATGCTTTATTCTTTACTTGTTTAGTTAATCCCACACCACACGACAGCTCAGTGGGTTTCCACCGCCTTCTTTCCCACATACCAGCATGGAAAGATTGCAATAATTCCACCAACGCACTACTGAGATGACGGGTAACACCGACTGTACCCCAGCTTTCCTCCCAGAACATTCCATAACGTTGCTCATCCTTTGAGTGCTACAGAAACATGTTATTATTTATGACACATGACCCACTGGGACACGAGGCTGGTTGTCCGATCAACCTTCTGTGTGTTATTAGAGCTACTGTAGGGTTTTTCCCTAGACCGCTAGAGCGTTCAACCAACATTTGGTCTGTTTGCTTTGGCAGCACGCCGCCGCTTGCGGGTTCGGAGCTGTTCTGTTCTTGGAGGAACATCGTCGCATATACATCCATTTTTTCCACAGAATTCTTTGGATTTCACTTTTAAAAAAGTAATTTTGAAAACCACAGCATGTCGTCATAGAGTTAAGGGGTTTTGTGCACAGGCGCATTGTCATGCTGGAACAGCGTTTGGGTCTCTTAGTTCCAGTGAAAGAATAATGGAACGCTACGGCATACAAACACGTTCCAGACGACGGTACGTGCTTCATCATTTGGGTCAAACACAATTATGGGTGTGTTGAAGTTTGTTCAAATTATGCGCTCTTTGCAAACCCTTCTCAGTTCCTTCTATTCACTATGGATTGTTTTAAGGCCTTTGCAGCTCATCTGATCTGGTTACAGCTGGTTTAGGCAAGAGAGTATTCCCTGTTGGGGCAATTATTCTCACCCTTTCCTTCCTACTTAGTTAGTTACTTTGAGTAGAAACAAATGAAAGAAACCAGGATGTCAACCTGTTTTGCTTATACAGTACATGTTCCATGCTCTGCTAAATTGTAGTTTTTAATTGCCCGATAGCTAACCATGCTAGCTGTTCATCCTGCGCTCCAACGTGTGTATAACACGTTATTAATATCTGACCATACAACTTGGCAGGGATTGCTGTCGGTGACACTAATGATACAGTGTACAGAGAGGAAAACGAAACAGTGTCAACATGGGATGATGACAGCAGTCTCACCTTGAACGTCAGCGAGACCTTGGATTACAGGAAGTTACACAAAGGTGATCCCACACCCATATAGCCAAGGTGGGAGGGTGTGTGAGTTAACAGCTCCAAGTTCTTTGGTTTCATCCGTCCCACTCTCTGTTTTTCTGTTGCATATAAATCACAGAATGAACCTTTAAGTTGACCTTAAAGCCTTTCGACCAATCAGCATCACCATCAGGGCTTTTGACCCGACCTGTTATTTCCTTTTGGCTTTACCTGTATTTACTCTTCAGCTTACTTAATATGCCACGCTTACCCTGACTTCATTTACCTCATTATATTGCAACTGTTGTATATTGAATCATTATAGATGTGTTATTAATGCCAGGTGTAATTAGTGTTTGTACTGGCAACCGTACTGTGACTCAGATGCCTTGCTAGCATTGTGTACTCTGTGTAACTGTGCAAATGTAATCAGCAACTAGTCACTCAGTCAGATGATTAGGCAAATATCAAGTTAAAAAGTGGATTTTAAAAGCTATACATAATTTTTTTTTAAACATTAAGATGACCAGTCAGAGCACAGCGAATACAGGAATCGAGGGAATCAGTCAGAGAAGCGACGTAACGTCGCCCTCTAGCGGTTCACACGAACACGTGCTTGTCTTGCGTATAAAACTAGAAACTTTTAACAATTTATGGTTTCGTTGATATTTTTTATATATACACAAAGCTAAATAATTAAATCAAATCAAATCCTTATATTGGGTTTACAGTGTCAACGTTTGAACTCTTCAATCGCCCAAGAAAAAAAAGTATTGAAAAACTCGATTTTATTGCATTATATTTTTACCTTAGTTTTCCCCCCCATACCTTTTCAAAATAATGCTATTACTTAAATTAGTTCTTGGACATATTTTTCAAAGTTCAAAGTTTTATTTGTCACATGTACATTATACGTGGTACAACATACAGTGAAATGCTTT
>JAOUQX010086214.1:0-11499 GCA_028566295.1 Liobagrus marginatus
TGCTCAGTATTTAGTAGAAGCACCCTTTTGATCTAATACAGCCATGAGTCTTTTTGGGAAAGATGCAACAAGTTTTTTACACCTGGATTTGGGGATCCTCTGCCATTCCTCCTGGCAAATCCTCTCCAGTTCTGTCAGGTTGGGTGGTAAACGTTGGTGGACGGCCATTCAAGAACAGTCAGGGAGTTGTTGTGAAGCCACTCCGTTATTTTAGCTGTGTGCTTAGGCTCATTGTCTTGTTGGAAGGTAAAAATTCGGCACAGTCTGAGGGCCTGAGCACTCTGGAGAAGGTTTTCATCCAGGATATCCCTGTACTTGGCCGCTTTCATCTTTCACCTGGTTTTGCAACCAGTCGACCTGTCCCTGCAGCTGAAAAACACCCCCACAGCATGATGCTGCCACCATCACGCTTCACTGTTGGGAATGTATTGGACAGGTGATGAGCAGTGCCTGGTTTTCTCCACACATACCGCTTATAATTAAGGCCAAAAAGTCTCATCCGACCAGAGAATCTGATTTCTCACCATCTTAGAGTCCTTCAGGTGTTTTTTCATGTGTCTTGCACTGAAAAGAGGCTTCTGTCGGGCCACTCTGCCATAAAGCCCCAACTGGTGGAGGGCTGCATTGATGGTTGACTTTCTACAACTTTCTCCCATTTCCCGACTATATTTCTGGAGCTCATCCACAGTGATCTTTGGGTTCTTCTTTACCACTCTCACCAAGGCTCTTCTACCCCGATAGCTCAGTTCGGCCGGACGGCTAGCTCTAGGAAAGGTTACGGCCGTCACAAATGTCTTCCATTTAAGGATTATGGAGGCCACTGTGCTCTTAGGAACCTTAAGTGCAGCAGATTTTTTTTTAAAACTTTTGCCAGATCTGTGCCTTGCCACAATTCTGTCTCTGAGCTCTTCAGTTTCTTTTGATATGATTCTCATTTGCTCTGACATGCACACTGTGAGCTATAAGGTCTTATATAGACAGGTATTTGGCTTTCCTAATCAAGTCCAGTCAGTATAATCAAACACAGTTGGACTCAAACGAAGGTGTAGAACCATCTCAAGGATGATCAGAAGAAATGGACAGCACATGAGTAAAATATATGAGCGTCACAGCAAAGGGTCTGAATACTTGGGACCATGTGATATTTCAGTTTTTATTTTTTAATAAATCTGCAAAAATGTCAACAATTCTGTGTCTTTCTGTCAATATGGGGTGCTGTGTGTACATTAATGAGGAAAAAAATGAACTTAAATGATTTTAGCGAATGGCTGCAATATAACAGAGTGAAAATTTTAAGGGGGTCTGAATACGTTCCATACCCACTGTATATAGATTAGATAGATAGATAGAGACAATAGAAATATATACATCAAACCTATATCCTAACCACAAATGGCCAGAGTGTTAAAAAATTTTTGTTATAAATTCCATTGAAACGCTTAATCATATTGTACTACAGTTTAAAAGGTTTGAAAATATCACAGGATTTAAGAACTTTAGCATTCGATCAATTGTATACATAGGACATTTCATAGTATCAATTTTTGTTTCTTTTTTTTTTTTTTAAAGCATATTATATTCATTCAGTTGATTATTTAAAAATTATTTGTGACTCAGATCGACGAGGCAGAGAGGGATCCATTTGCGCGTGTGAGACCTTTAATGAGGTAAAGTGGGACAGATACACACAAAACGTTAAGTGCACGTGACAGTTAGTGAGTGGGTGAAGGCGTAAGCAAATAGCGGCTTCGCACAGCTAACTCGGCTTCCTCAGTGTGCAGGTTGGCGTCGGCTCTAGCGCGCGGAGTACTGCGTCTGCGAAAAGTAGAGAACACGCATACAACATATATACTTGCTTTATTGAATGCTCAACAGTGAGCGAAACGGTGAGAGTGGCTTAAATAGGTGCACGTAAATTGGGCACAGGTGTTGGTGGTGATTGTGTGCGTGTGTGTGCTAACGAGGCAGGGGAGGTAGCCTGGATCTTGCCCGGAGAGCACTTCCTGCCTGGCACGAGTGTGACACATTTAGTGGCTGCCATGTTTCTCCTAATGTATTATTTAACTTAATATACTATGCTCACAATAGCCGCCAGGTGAATTCCTATGCATTCATTTCAATTTCCTTAAATCTACTTTATATTGATAATACATGAAAAGAAAATGTGCATTTACTAAATATTGTAATACAGAATGCAAATATTTGTGGAAAAAGGAGATGGGCTGTGTCTACAGCTCATGCTCAATTGCTTAAATCATGTTAAATCATGTATGCATAGCTCAGTGGTTAAAGCTGCTTAGTTGAACTACAGATCAGAAGGCTGTTTAAAGCCCTAGACTTCCAAGTCTTCCTGGAAAGCTTTTAGAAACATTTCAGGCTAATTCTAAAAGAAAACTGTCCGGTTTCTCAAAAATGAGCTGACTAACCATGTTTTGAGTAAAGCTGTCTGGGCCTAGTTTAGCTTCTTAAAAAGAAAAAAAAGAGCATAATCCTAAAGGGAAAAGCTATTGTATACTGCATTGTGTACTGTAAAATGTACTAAGTAATGGGCATCTCCAGCATGAATTATGCTTGTTGTTCCTGTAGGGCTCAGTTTGTGATTCCCTATTTTTTATATACAGTGATTGTACCACTTAGAGTATAACATGACTATGTAATGCATGGTATGTATTGCATTATACTTGTAATGCACTATATTTGTATGATTTAGGTTTTCAGTACTATAATCTCAGGTTATGTGCTTGCAAGGAGTGAATCAAATGTAATCAAACAATGATGTTTATTCGCTTTATTCATTTTTCTGAAATGCTTTCTTACAGTTGCTGTGGACTTGGAGCCTATCCCAGGAATGCCACATCAGGACCTTTCAGCTTGTTATCAGCACTGAGTTTTAAAGCTTGCATCTCTGATGGAATGGGGGGTGCATTAGTGCCTATGGAATGGGCAGCTTGCATAGCTGGAGGCACCATCAATTCTGAGTTCAAATCCAGGTTTTAGAACAGCATATGCTCCCATTGAGATAATATCCTTTTCAAGGACGGCCTTGCATATTTCATAAGGACAATGCTAAACTGCATATTGCATCTTTGTAACAGAATGGCTTCGTAGTAGAAGAGTCTGCTTTGATTTCATTTAATAATTTATTGCTACAGAAACTAAGCCGGTCAATCAAGCTGTGTGGAACCTACAAACGTATTTAATGTAATACAACGGTTGTTGTTCATCCATCCATCCAACCAGCCATTGTCTACCGCTTATTCTGTTCAGGGTCGCAGGATCGCGGGGGCACTGGAGCCTATCACAGCTAACTTAGGGCTTGAGGCGGGGTACACCCTGGACAATCGCCAGTTAATCGCAGGGCTAACACTCAGAGACAGACAACCATTCACACACACATTCACTCCTACGGACAATTTAGAGTTGCCAATTCAACTATGCCCAATTGCATGTCTTTGGAGGCGGGAGGAAACCGGAGTACCTGGGGAAAACCATGCAAGCACAGGGAAAACATGCAAATTTCACACAGAAAGACCCTGAGCAAGAATACATTTCTTGTTAAAACTTAAATTAAATTAAATTAAATTGGTTTTCAATTTCATAAAGACAAAATACATAATTTTTAATTGTATTTATTCTAAGGAGACAGGCTTGGCAATTTCAACTTATGATGGCACTTTCTGTCACCCCATCTGTTACTTTGACGATCTACACTTGCTGATCTTAAGCTCCCAGTGTTCCTGGCTGTGTCTCAGAATTCCGGGCTGTAAGGCTGTTGATTTTCTGCTCGGATTTTCCAACATTGGACAATTGATGGCTTCGGTAAGAAGACTTTGTGTTAGACCGGTAATCAACTTGGGTCATTCAAAAGCTCCAAGTCATAACTTTGCTCGATAAATTTGTTTGTATACACAACATCAACTATAAACACAATCCTCTGTCACCCAGATGAGGATTGGTTCCTCTCAAGGTTTCTTCCTAATAACATCTCAGATGGTTATTCCTTGCCACCGCTGCCACAGGCTTGCTTATTAGGGATAAATATATATTTAATTAAAAAAAATATGTATTTTTATTAAAACTTTGTATATTGTATAAAACAAGGTCTATAACAGCACTAAACAAAAATAAATGAAATTTAATTGAAAATTTAAAGAGACATTTCTTATAAATATTTAGGCATATGGTTGGTTGACAAACTAGCTTTTCATCTGTTGAAGAAGCTTAGGCCTAAATTGGGGCTCCTTTATCAATTAAAAGATTACTTTCCCTTTGAGGCTAGAAAGAAACTAGTAGATATTCATTTTTTGTCTGTTAATGATTATGATGATCTTGTTTATATGCATGCAGCTTTGTCTTTGTTAGGGAAACTGGATTATGTTTATCATGCAGCATTATGTTTTATATGTGGTGAGGAATATGTGGTGCAGTACACATCCTTGTATGAATGTACAATGGTTATCTTTATAGCATAGAAGGTATTTGCACATGTATATATTTATTGCTAATGCACTTCTTGGTAATCTTTTCAGTTTAAACATTTGATATGAATTCTGAGTTTTATTCTGAATAATATTTGTTTTATGAGATTTGCAAATCATTGCGTTCTGTTTTTATGTAGATTTACATAAATAATGTTTTGCAAAAATGTAAAAGCCAAAATGTAGGTGTTACGAATCGCGTAGATAGAGGGCTGAGGCTGGATGCATTCGCAAGTAATATTTATTAAGAACCAGATACAAAGTGACACAGGCACAATCACTACGAAATGAGAAAATAGTAATTTACAAAAACAAGAAGAACCAGGAGGGTTTAAATAGGGGAGAGAGAGAAACTAAACGAGGAGGGAATGAGAGGCAGGTGGAAACACTAGGTGCACTTACATGAGCCTTGTAATCCGATTGTAATACTCTTATAAGGACAATCAGATTAAAAAAGTCACATGAAAAACACGTTAATCGGATTAAATTGGCTCAATCTGACTTAAATATTGATTGCATTGTAAGGGGTGGTTTAAATCTTTTATTATCCTTTCGAGAGGGCATGTAAACACTTAATAGGCTTAAAAATGTGGTTAGAAATTTCTGCACATGTGCAATAGCGGACAACTTCCGTAATGACGTAGGTGCACGGCTGTTGTCTTAGGCAAGTTGCCAAGCGCTAAGCAAAATTGGTCAGTAGAATAAACCACGTTGTTAGTAAATATAAAAAAGACAATATAGTTGCAAGACTAGATGGTCATAAATCACGTAATACAGTATAGTAAAAGAAACCGATATAAACCAGCCAATTGATCAAATCAAAAACCGATGGATAGGTCTTATGGCTCGTTACTACAAGCAAACTCCCAGAACAACAAAAATGGCCGAATCGCCGTCTACTTTTACATTCTATGGCATTATAAAAGGAAGACAACTAGTAAACGCTGCAGCTCATGGTGTGGATGTTGGCTTCCCAGAAGAGGATTCATGCGATGTGAGTTCTTCTACGGAAGCTGTGTTTTGTAAATGATCTAATCCCTGTGTCATGTAAACCCGCATATCAACCAGATTACTTTATTCAATGTTCATGTAAACAGTGTTCGGACTCATCAATTCTGATTAATTGTAAGTGTCCATGTAATCGTACCTAACGAGGAAGGTCACGTGACTAGGGAGTCAGAGAGAGGCACATGGCAAAACACAACACACATAGAAAGCACATGGATTCTGACAGCGCCTCTCTGTCTCCCTCTGGTGGCCGGTGTGAGTACCAGCCTGGGTCATAACAGTAGGTTTTGACCTTCTCATTGTGCAGAATAAAGGTAGTGTAAAACATTATGTTGCCCTTATCCAGCAGGACTTAAAAGTGCATTAAAGCCTTAGTTGTGTCCTCACACTTCTACAAATAGGTTAAAGTCCATGAAAAAAAAAGCTTTTCAAATAATAAGTAATGTGGAGTTAATGGGCATTTAAGTTAAATTCTTCAGTGTTCATGTGAAGACAGTTTGTAACTGTTTATTTCACTACCTGGATGTCAGTCCAGAGGACATGCTGCCATATGTCTGATGAATGGTGGATAACGTCAATTCACAATGTACATGAGGTACTAAGCAGACAGATAGGTGGTCGTTTTCCAATGAGCTATCCACAGTAAGATGTTTTGCCATACATCTGTAGTTCCAAGCAGGAAAATAAGTATCTGAGAGGGAAAATATGTGGTGAAATGAAAAGTGAGAAGGTATATAGAGAAAAGGAAGACATAAGCCCTATTGGTGTATTTATGGAACATGTATTTCTATATAGATCTCCTCCATGTCACCTGACATGATTATTCATCCCTGTAGAAAGCAAACACCAAACCTAGGTCAAAAGGACAGTTATGAAGGATTTGTGAGTGGTGCAACTAAAGAGTTTTAATAAATCAAAAAGAATCGTAACTGATGATTTCTGTTGAGTGACTGAAATTCAAAATAGTTTGAGAACTTTTTGCAAATAGTACATTCAGAATCTTAAAAAGGAAACCTGATCTGACCTGATACATATTATAGCTATGTAAATTTTTTTGGCATCATGTAAAATAGTTAAGTACATATTTTACCTAAGTACAAGACTTTGACATGTTGATTTATATTTGATTTCTATTTTTGTCTTGGAAAGGTGGAAACTCTTGGAAACTTTTGCGATGGAAAGGTGCGTGTCTATTTTGTGATCAAACCTACGGATCAAATTTAGTATCTTTGCCCTCTATTAAGCAACACGTTGTTCCTTTGCTTATCTTGTTCGTTACTATATGTTATGCGCCAACAGTCTCTCGCGCGCTCTCTCTCTCTCTCTCTTTCTCTCTCTCTCGTGCGCGTCATGCTGACGGAGGGAGAACTCTTTAAATATGGAAAAGAGAATTGAGGGCAGTAGTGCCGTTAACGCTTGAGACGAGTGAACAGTCACGAAAGGCGTTCCTCCTTTTTTTAAGACTGTCGAGAGAATTTGAGCGATGACTTATATTGAGATTCAGCTCATCGTAGTTTGTAGAGCCAGTAAAATCCCGTAAAATACTGACAGATAGAATACGAACAGGTCGAACTGAGTAAAATTGTACTCAATTGTACAGTACTTGATTATTCCTCTACAACTGTTTTGAGTTCTTGGCGGTTTCACCAAATTTCGACACTGAGAAAACTGAAAGCGCACTTTTGTTACGGTGACAGGGCGGCTTGTGTTACACACTTACGAGCTTAAGCACGTCGGAAAGTAGGAGGTCACCCGGAATGAGCGAAAAAAACAAGTAAGTATTTCACAAATAGGGTTATGATACCAATGTTTAGTTAGAATATTCAGTAGCCTGCTTGTTTTGTAGGACGCACAAATCAGGTACCTGATTCTTATGGTCACGCTTGTATCTGTGTGTGTGTGTGTGTGTGTAAGCGAGACGACTGTATAAGTCACTTGTACCATAACGGTTTAAGAGGTAAACCCATTTTGTGACATTGTTTAAATGAAGGAAAAATATTTAACCAAGATTCTACTTTCTTAGCTTCAGTTACATAATTCTAGTGAGTTTAGTCTAATGTGTCAAAGTAACACAAGAAAATATGCAACATTAGTCCTCACTGGGATGTCATCAGTCCATCATACAGGGTTTTGTGGCTGCACCAAACCAAACCTATGGCATCTGACCAGAACAGAAGGTGAGGCCTGCGCAATATGTCCTTTAACGCTATCACTAAAAACTTTGCAGTGGGGTGTGGTGAATTCTGCCATGTCAACTTGCGCAAAGAGCACATTTAATATAGTGTTATAGGTTGCATAGCACAAATCCACTCAGCAATGAATAGCGTATGGTATGAGTTGAGATAAACATAAAGTATAATTAACAAACGTACCGAGATAAAGGAGAATGAAAAGGGTAGATGAGTTATATGAATAATTAAATAAAAAGTAAATAATCAACCAAATCAATCAAATAAATCTATTCGTTAATGCTAACAAATACAGCAAAAGTACTGACCAGTAAATAAACACTCAAATAGGACATAACTAAGTTAATCAAATGCAGTGCTATGTATGAGAAAAAGTAAAAATTGCATTCTCACGCACATTTATTCATAGACAGTTTGCAGCCTTAAGCCCCTATAACCCATATAGAGCCTTGATATGCCCCTATTTCTTATGGAAAAAACTGTTATATTCACTTTAGTGGTGAATAATACTTAGCAGAAACATATCAAATCTAGACCTTTACAAAATAGTGCAGTAAAACTAATACCAAGACTAACAAGACACTTCTTTTAAATGAGATGTTTCACATGATTAAATGACATGATTAAATGTACATGGACAGTTTTTAGTGTTATTGCATATGTCGTAGGATAGCCAATACAAATTTATAAATCAAATAATATAAATATTTAATATAATAATCTGTAAGTAACTGTCATTAATAGTAACATTGATAACAATCTATACAACATTTTGTGTATGTGTAATGTAGTAACATTTACATTGCAACATTACACCTAAACAAAACGTTTTATGGATTATAAACAATTCCAGATGCTTTGGCAGGTTTGGCAGATCCTTAGACAGTTTGGTGGAGGAGACAATTTAATGGGGCAGTGGTAGCTAAGTGGTTAAGATGATGTATTTCTTGATGTCAACTTCTGAATTCTATTAACAAGAAACTCTGTATGAAGGTGTATAAATGTATACTATAACTTGGTTGTTCTTGTTTTATTAGTGATAGACTATTAATAGTTAGGGTCCCTTTCGTAAGTAGGCTGTGAGTGTTGCCCAGACAGAACCAAATGCATTGCTTTTGGATTTGATTGACGCAAACACTGTTTTACGTTTGATATACAATCAATTACTCTAAATTTTCAGTGATGATGGTGATGATGAACTTGATGGTAATCATGGTATCATTTGATATTAATTCTTCCTACTTCATTTTTATGAGCCATCAGCGATTAGATTATGATTTTCAAATCTTATGATAACCCTAACCCTATACTTTTATAGAGCCGCATAGAAATTTTATTATGTCAGACAGAGCAAAATGTAGTTGTTGTTATTCAAAGCTTTTTGTATGGAGAATTTGTACTTAATTTTGATAAAAAGAAACTTAACATCAAAGCTATTGGCTAAATCTATAACTTTTAAGTTTTTCACTAAAAGAGAGTCTAAAGGGCACTGGTCATTTTGGGTTTTGTACCACATTTACAGTAATTAATGTATAAAAAGTTTTTTAACTTTAGGAGAAAAAGCAAGAATTACTCTGATCATGAGTTATAGATTTTTGTAAATTTTAACTACAATGGTATAAATTAGTAGAAATTGTGGTTCTATAATAAATATACAAATTAACATTGGCTAATTACTGTAGAGAATTAAGGGTCAAGCCCTGAAGGGTGCTGTAACAACACGCGCTGTAAGCAAAATGTTCGCTTCTGTAAACCTGGCGCGACCCGAGCGAGATCCAAATGCAGCACGTGAAAACATATTCCTTGTATTAGTGCACAAATCCATAACAAACTCCAACAACCCAAAATAATCCACAAGTGCTTGAACTGAAGTGTCTCTATTTATACTAGTGTCCCTTAATTACCAAACATATTCAGGTGTATGTGATTTCGTGCATGGCGTGGTAATTGGTGTGTGAGAACAGAGGAGAATATGTGCAACGTGAGGTGACAAACATGGTGTTGTGGCACCCTCAGGCGGACGTCCCGTCCATCGTCCTGGTACGTTACAGGTGCAAAGACCCCTCTTGAAATTGTTACTTTTCTTCTTCTTCTTCTTCTTCTTCTTCTTCTCCCTTTTTTCCACTTTGGTAAGTCTATGGCAGCCCATAGAACCGTACATAGGAAAGTTCTGGAATTTGGCATACAGATAGAAGTCTGCTCTGTTAATGTAGAAATTTGGAATCTCTAACACAATCATTCTAACGCCACCAAAAATTAAAACTTTCAACCATGTTTATGATGGGCTGATGTTAAAGTCACTGAGCTCATAATCTGGCTTGCTCTCCAGCAAGTCGTCCTCGGATAAATACCAGTCCGAGCTGCCCTCGCAATACCAGTAAGATGGCTCGCCGTGCTGGATGGGGAATGGCACGTGAGCTTCGGTCTGCCAAGCGCACTCTTCCTCCTCCGCCGACTTAATCCACTGTGCATGTGATGGTGAACCATTTTTTGATGAGTTGGAGCCGAAGGGCTCGGAGCGAATTGCCAACCTTGTGAGAGCATGAACGTGCTCCATCTCGAACAGGCTGGGTGTAGGTGAGGTGTCCCAGCGGAACAAGCCGTGTTCCCATGCTGGATCCTCAGCTTTCTGCTGCGTCTGTATGGGTGTGTCATTCTGTGATGATCGGCTAGCGTAGTTGCGGCAGTAACGATATCCAGACGCAATTGCAGAAAATATGGCTTCTTTTATTCAAAGCTCTTGAACAGGAAACTCTTAATACACTACACATCAACCAACAAGCTGTGCCGTGAAGCACAAACACTAACAATGACCCACACAGAGCAGGAAGAGTGAGGGGTTTTTATACTCTGTGGCGATGATGAGGAGTGTTTGCAGGTCTGTGGGATCAGTCTGGAAAACAGGTGGGAAGTGGACACACATACAAACGTAGTCCATGCCCGTTTTGAACGGTTTCTCGATGCTGCCATCTAGCGGCCACCCGGATATAGTCCGTGGGAGTAACAGTTTGTTAGAGTTCCACAAAATTTGGTTTTTATTATCTAGAGCTATTCGTGACGAAAGGTTATGGAATTCGTGTCAATAGCTTTTTCCAGTCTTGTATACCATATCCATGAATCATTCGGCAAGCATGCTAAAATTTTGCTTTTTTTTTGTTGTATTCACAAGAAACTAGGTATATGTGGTTACAGTCAGGACCTGAGGGTGCTTGCACAGTTTCGTTATAGCACCACCAGCTCGTCCAAAGATATGAAAAATTTATATTTTGCCTACAAAATTTTACTACTTTGGGCAAATATCATGAATGTGATCTCTTTAGATTCCTCAAGGCATGATGAATGTATTGGAAATCTACCTATTAATAGATAAATCACCTTAGAGAGAGATGGAAACATGAGTCAAACAAAGTATTTTCTTTATTGTTGTTGACAACAAGGAAAATCATTTGCTGCATAGCCTGAGCTTTAGCATTGTGAAGTCCACAGACCCTCTCTCTCAGGCCGTTTTTATACTGAAGTAAACCTTTGAGAGGGAGGGTTAGGGGTGGATTAAAAGGTTTAAGATGTAGTGTTATCTAGGAAACGATCTTGTAGCTGGATAGTTTTAACTCACTTTGTCCCTGAGTTTATTACCTCTACCCTCTACCAGCCTCTTTTTTATCTCCTTTACCAAAACAGGAAAAGTTAATAAACTCCATTTTCTAATCCCTCTCTGGCCTTTTGTACTTATCTAAAACATTTTATTGGTCTAGCACACACACACACACACACACACACACACACACACACACACACACACACACACACACACACACACACACACA
>JAOUQX010086224.1:0-11497 GCA_028566295.1 Liobagrus marginatus
GAATCAAAGAATTTCACTGTATGTTGTACTGTATGATGTGCATGTGACCAATAAACTGAACTTTACTTTACTTTACCATAAACATGAAACACATAGAGAAACCTCAGTCTCATAATAGCCACCTGGTGGCCAGGCTGGGAAATGTCCCAGTATCATTATATATATTACTGGTATTATGACATAAGCATGTTTTATGGGGACATTTTATGAGTCCCCATAAGTAAAATAGTTTTAAAAACATACTAAACCATGTTGAATTAAAAATGTATGAATGCAGAATGTTTTGTGTGATGTGTAGGTTTAAGAGTGGGGTTAGGGTTAAGGTTTAGATTGGAGAATCTCTGGCCATCTTTAATTTCTAGAGACTCTGCCTCTCTAAGACGTCCCTTTTATAGCTATTCATGTTACAGGCCTGATATCAATTAACTTAATTAACTGCTAGATGTTTTCCCAGCAGAATCCTTTTAAAATGTTTATTTCTATACTATTTAGAGAACTGTAGGAGTCATCAAATTTTAAATGAGCTCATTTAGTGCATAAAATTGTAAGATTTCTCAGTTTAAATATTTGTTATGTTATATATGTTCTATTGTGAATAAAATATTGGTGCATGTGATTTACAAGTCTTCATTTTTAATGGAGAACATGCAAACTCCACACACAAACACCCTGGGCCGGGAATAGAACTCATGACCTTCTTGCTTTGAGGCAGGAGTTCAATTATGTACCAATTATGTGTACGTATTATATAAAACACCGGATAGCTTTGCAACCTAACCACCAGCAAAACAGCAAAAACAATGAAGGCACATACTACACTGTATACAAAACTACATTTAATGTAAATGTTTTAAATAAAACCAGCTGCATGGTTAATACTATTTGCTTTTTTACAGTAGGAAACGTCACCATTCGTAAAATCTTGGAAGAGTGTATAGTTGCATCATTTCATTATATTGATCTTATATTGTCATATTTCCCAATCCTGTTTATATGCTTACATTCCTTAACTTTCCAATAAGTCATAAATAGACCCGAACCAGGATTAAGTAGTTTGGAAGTTGAATCTGTCACAATCTGTATTATCTTTATTAGAAAAAAACATATGAACATCATACAAACAGTCTCTGTTTTGCATTAAATACACCTCCAATGAAAATCCCATAGGCGTACCATCAAAGATGTTGAAAGGGTTTACACGGCCTATTATAATTCCAGTTTTTGTTCTAGGAGTTTTGGCTTCAGCAGTTATCCACGTTATCTATGTATAACAAATAGAAGCAATCAGGAAGTACTTGTGGAGTTAGATTTAGAACTGCATGTCCTAAACAGAATCTGGCCCTTTCACTGTTTACTCTTTTACAGAGTGTGTGTGTGTGTGTGTGTGTGTGTGTGTGTGTGTGCGTGCGCGTGCGTGTGTGCGAGACAGAGAGAAAGAGAGAGATATTTACTTGTTTATATTCCTAATAAAAGCTTATTGGTTTGATTGTTGTCCTTTTAACTACCATTCTAGATTATCCTCAACTCTTTGGGATTTTGGAAATCCCAAATTTTCTTTGGAAATTTCTTGGAAATGCCCCAATCTGTATCCAGCATCTGTGTCCCTTGATAACAATTATAGCACTCCTATTGGAATTACATCCACTGTGGGCGTTTCCTTTTTACTGAGCTTTCACTTTCTCATTAACTCTGTATTTTTGGGAAATTTTCAAATTTTAAGGATGAATATTATCAAATGTATCACATGATCATAATGAAAGCAAGTTTAAAAGGATTCTAAATTGTGGTGATTAATCGGCAACAGAGGATTAGGGATTAACATATAAAAATAGAAAAATTCTTTTAAAAGTAGATTATAACATCAGAAAAACAAATTAATAGGTTGCCAGAGGAACATTAATGGAATTCTTTTTACTAACATGAACGGACTACATATGATTTGACCAGATCTTAATTACAAATAGTTTAGTTTTACAAATTGGAATATCAAATAGCATTATCTAATCATGCGATTATGTTAACGTCCGTACAAAAGTTTTTTTTTTCCTAACCCTAACCCTAACCCTATCCCTAAATTTTTAATAGATGTTTTATGCTGCAGTAGATAATAAATAAACATATTATATATTATATAATAATTATAATAAACATAATATTCATATATTAAACAAACAAACAAATAAATAAATGAATAAAACACAGAAATATATCATGAAAAGTGTTTTGGATGTTTTTTGCATAATCCTGCACTGAGGTTATATAAATTTGCATGAGGTGTGAGATGTTTTTGCAAGATGAAAGAAAATAACAACATAACATAATATAGGAGTTATTCTGCAAATTACTGAAACTATCTACTTAAGTAAAAGGATATCTTAACGGGCTCAATTTTTGCGAAAAATTTATCATTAGACAGAATTCTGCCGTCTCAAATTTTGCTTTACAATATATTACCAGGACAGATATACTTCTCGTGATATCGTGATATTGCGATATTTGCAATTAACGTTCATTAGCTACTTAACCAAACTTAACCACTAGGTGGCAGCAGCAGAGATAGCATTAAAACCCGACCGCCTCAAAGCCGTATGGCGGCACGTGCGTCAAACTCAAGCAGTTTGTCTGTGGTAGAAATCCAACCTGCCAAAATGTTTTCACCGTACAGATGTTTAATTTAATTAGTATATAAAATAGAATCTGTATTGTTTTCCCCTCATTTATACAATTAAACTGGTAAATGTGACACTCAATAGGAGCAAGCTTCAATCGTTTAAAGCACATGTAGGCGCCTAGCTGCTTGTTAGCATATTCACTGCTAGCCTGACCTCTATGGATAATAGCATATAAAAAGGAAAAAAAAGTTATCTTTGTACAATAGTATACAATCATGCTATTTCAGCCTTCATTTTATATGTGGTTAAAGTAAAGTGAAAGCTAGAGTGTTATATAATTATGTAGTTTCCATTTTGTGTTTTGCTAACAATAGGTTATCTGTATAGGGACTGAATTTGAATGAGGAGAGTTTCACCACCACCACTACAACCCCCACCACCACTCGGGGGGAATTTTAAGCAGGACTTTTTTGTGTTTGGTGTGTGTGTGTGTGTCACTGCTCCATTCGGCTCTAACAAAAAAAACCCACCCCTCTATCCAGACTATAAAGCTGCACATGGTGAGATGACTCTGTAGTATTTGCAGATCTGCACAGACACTGATTTAATACTCAGTCATTGCTCCTGTTAGAGGATTTAAAGCGTTCCAACATGACTTCATCTCTACTTGTTCTCCTGCAGCTCATCCTCTGCTACACAGCAGGTACATGAGTTTTATTCATTCCTGGAATAAAAATATACATAAAGTTTTCATTGATTTGTTTTTCTGTGTAAATTTGCTTTTCGACTAGTTGCAGCTCAAACAACTACAAAAAAAATTGCAACATAATTGTTTTAAGAGACAAAAAAGGGAAAAGTTTGCCTATAACAAGCTAATGCAACTTGGATGATATTTGATCTAAGGTTACATTTTTTTCAGGGTATAAAAATGAACGTTTTTGTGGTGGTTTTATAATAAAATAATCAATAAAATACTTTTGAAATTAAAGTGAGACACAAAAGTACAATAATTTCTAATTAATTCTCTATAATGAATAAGGATCACAATGATAATGAATAGGAATCAACCCCAATGCGATTCTGATTCAAATCATTTTAAATTCTGATTCCGCTAGTTTATATAATTCAGTTTCAATTCTTGTATCAAATAGTTCTGAATGTTATTCTCAAATTTATTCTGATTTGTATTCATTGCCATTTAGATTCTATCTTGTTAATTTGTCTTTTTAAAATTTTGACTCTGGTTGAACTTCTTTTCATTCGAATTCGTATTAAAATTTTTATTTGGGGTCTTATTGATGGTGGCTCAACGGCATAAGGCTCTGGGTCAGTGATCAGAAGGTCGGGGGTTCAAGCCCTGCACCAGGCAAGCCACCATCATTGGGTCCTTGAGCAAGGCCCTTAACCTCACCTGCTCCAGGGGGCACCGTTTGTTCGCTCTGACCCCAGCATTCAAATTCATATGCTGGGATATGCGGAATAAAAATATTTCACTGCATATATGTGTATGTGATAAATACGATCTGAAAATGAAATGTCAGTAATCATTCAGATCTTCAATTATTTTATTATTATTATTTTGAAATTTCTTCCCAAAGTTTCCTCTCAGAAAGTGGAACTTGATCCAAAAACCCAACTGTTTCGAATGGGAGACAGACAAACGCTGGTGTGCCGAATGAGAGAATGTTCCGGGACAATGACGTTCTCCTGGAGCAGTGTAGAGGACAAACCCCTGCATGCTGAAATCCAAACATCCCCATCTGAATCAAAGCTGATCTTCAAGAGTGTTCAAGTAAACAATGAAAATACAATCCTTTGCGTGGCAACCTGCCAGAGGAAGTACATGCAGGCGAAAGCGAAAATCCGAGTGTACTGTGAGTTCATTTATTAATCCGTGATGCACAATAAAAATACAACAATAAATGTTGCATCTAACAGCTTCCCATATTCAATTTCAGCTTTTCCAAATGATCCGGTTGTCTCAGGGCATGACAGCTTGGTGTTAGGGCAGGAGAATACCCTGACCTGCAAGGTTTCAGACGTTTATCCAGCAGAGCACATGAGACTGGAATGGCTGAGAGGAGGGCAAGTGGTCCACACACAGGAAGGAGAACACGGCATTAAATCCATTCAGTCCTACTACACTTTTAAACCACAACCCAATGACACCGGAGAGTCAATCATGTGTCGAGCCACACTCAGGCTTAATGACTTGCCACATGAGGAGAGCATCAGAGGGACCCCCGTGTCCATGACTGTACTTTGTAAGCTTATAATGCCTTTATGCATTTTCTTTGTGTTCCTCCAACAACATATGAACGTTCATCATCACTGCAGCTGTTCACTCAGTTAGCTAAATGAAGTGTGTGTAAGCAGCGAAATCAGTGTTTAAAGTTTACAGGATGTAAAGTTGCAGTTTCTAACGTTATTACAACACAGACAAGTTAATATGAAAATGTGAATTTAGTAAAATTGAGTACATTACACACATGATGGGTGTTGGTAGCTCAATATGGGTGTTGGTAGCTCAATATGGGTGTTGGTAGCTCAATGGTATGGCTCTGGATTAGTGCTCAGATGGTCAGGGGTTCAAGCCTCACACCAGGCAAGCTACCATCACATTGGGCCCTTGAGCAAGGCCCTTAACCTCAGTTGGTCCAGGGGTGCTGCACGTTCTGTCTGACCCCAGCCTTCAAATTCGTAAACTGGGATATGTGTTATAAAAACATTTCACTGCATGTGTGCGTATGTGATAAATAAGATCTGAATTTGAATTTGGATAATGTGACGCTCTTCAAAACCAATTAAGGCTGTTAATTTAAATTTTTGGGTTTTTAAATTTTGTTTTTTTTTAAAAAAAAAGCATTAATACCATTACCCTGCTGTAGAAAAGAGACAGATTGCTGTTTCCCATGTATTAATTTGACCCTCACACCAATGTTTCCTTTCCAGCTCATTCCATGGAGGTGTCCCTGCAGCCAGATTTCCGCTTTATCCCAGCAAAGCGAGGTTCCTCTATGACGCTGTCCTGTAATAGTTCAGGCTGTCCTCATGCTTATATTACCTGGCAAAATGTGACACATCAACCACATCTGAGCAAGATCGACAACCAGACGTTCATGTCTAAGCTAGGCCCATGGACCGTCGGTCTGGAGGATAACCGGACGTTCGTTTGTGAAGTTAAATGCGGCGCTGCCTCGACATCGAAGCGCACAGAGCTGAAGGTTTTCTGTAAGTATTATTTACTTCTAACAATTATATCGTTGTAGCAATTTTCCGCATTCATTAAAATAAAAAAAAAGATGCAAAATGATTTGCCAGTAGAACAAGACAATTGAAAGTGTTCTTGGAAGGAATATACTCTGTCTGTTCCATGTAGATGTTGGTAGCCTTGATGATTGATTGTGAAATAACATGTAGACCTCGGGGGTGAGAAATATAAAACAAAATCATAGCATCATACATAACATCATTTTACAACACTAGCTATGACTCATGGTAGCTGTAGTTTTGCTAACCATCTACTAGCAAACCAATAGTAAGACAAACTATACAAAATGTATAATTAACAATGCCTACAACAATTAAGAATTCCAACAGAAAAGGTCAAATCATTTTAATAAACTCAAATATTTTTGATATGGTTACAAATATTCGATTTTATAGAAGTGTTTAGGAGGACATGGTTTTGGTTTTCAGAGAGATGAAGCAGGTTAAATTATATCCTGGTAGATAGATAACTCCATACCAAGCCAAGCGTTATACATGAGCGCTGTGTAATTTCTGACCCGGTCAATAAAGTCCCTGAGAAATTCCAAAAGCAGTTAATGGCAACTCTGATAAGAAGCAGCCACCGATTCAGCGATTCGGGAGGATAAAAAGGGGGCGAGCATGATTAAACAGCTCCTCGTTTATTAAAATGGGAGTATATATGAGCTCCGCTCCCTTAAAACGTAATCACCGCTGATGATGTCATTCCAAACAAATGCTCTTTCTCCGATACTGTAAGAAGTCATGCTTCATTAGATACAAGGATTTCATAAGTGTAACGATATAGCTTACAAAAGTTCCTTGTTTTAATCCAACCACTTTAACAAATGTTATTTTTCCACATTAGCTTTTCCCTCCGATCCGTCCATTGAAATTTCTGGCCCTTTTCTGGAAGGTAAAATGACCAACCTGACCTGTACAGTTCATGACGTCTTCCCAGTCGACAGTTTTCATATACAGTGGATGTATGGAGAGTTTGAACTGCAATCAGTACGTGGGAATTTATCAGACAAGCTGCGGAACCTAAGCTTGACTATCCCCATTAAGCCTAGGGATGATGACCAAAATAAGACGTTTACCTGTAGGGTATCACTAAAGATGGAGGGTATATTGTCCCAGAAGGCAGCATCTACCACATTGGCAGTACACTGTAAGTAAAAATGTTCGGGTAGAGTCGGAGATTTTTATTTTATTTATTTTTTTAAATTGATATTATTTCACATCAAAAGTCTGAAGGTCTTTAGTTGGAATGTGTTTGACAGTTGTTAATTGTCACTAATCAATTCTGATGGTATTGTTGGGCTTTTACAGATGCACCCAAACACACCACCATTGATGTGAGGCCCCAGAAAAAACTGAATGAAGGAGCGACTATGACCATCTTCTGCCAGACCAACAGTGTTCCAGAGGGACATGTGACCCTAAGTAGGATGGTGAATGGAGAAGAGATTGAGTTAATGTCCAGTAATGGGACCCAAACCTCTTTCAGCACATCTTCTACTAATAAGTCACACTCTGGCATCTATGTGTGCAAAGCTGTTAACAGATATGGTCATCAAAGGGATAGTGTCCAGATAAATGTACAAGGTAAGAATGATGATGTCCCTTTAACCTTCTTCCTGATCGATGGATATGAGTATTGAAGTCCCACTTAGAGACTATTTCCATAGTTCTGCAATCCAGTTTACAGAATCTAACCAGGATTGTTTGTTATCCCGTACCAGACTTGTAGACCGCTTTGATCAATGTTGCCAGCCAGGGATCCACAATTTTGGCTTAGGAGGGCCAGCAAAGGTTGATGGTTTGCATCATACCAGGAAAATGTAGTAATTTCCTGGTAGGCTAAATTAGGTGTCTTTTAGAAGGGCAACAAACAAATCTTTTTTTCAGTTAACAAAATTAACTAGACAAAATAGGAATAAAACTATAATAAGAATACAGTGTAGATTTGTAATGTGGTAGTACAGTTGTGGCAGCACAGTGGCAAATGGGAGCATGGGTTCGATTCACGCCCAGGGTCTTTGTGTGGTGTTTGCATGTTTTCACCGTGCTTGCACGGGTTTTCCCCGGTGTACTCCGGTTTCCTCCCGTCTCCAAACACGTGATTGGGCATAGGTGAATTGGCTACTCTAAATTGTCCATAGGAGTGAATGTGTGTGTGAATGGTTGTCTGTCTCTAAGTGTTAGCCCTGCCATTGACTGTCGATTGACCAGGGTGTACCCCGCCTCACACACTAAGTTAGTTGGGATAGACTCCAGAGCCCCCATGACCCTGAAGAGGATAAACGATAAACAATGAATGGATGGATGGATGGATATACTGTACAATAACTAGTGGATGGTGGTTTAGTGCAACTGTTGCCCGATGATCATATGCGAGACTTGATCAGTGCAAAAACAATGTCCATCACCTTTTTGTTACTTCATTTGTTACAGAAAAATAAATGAACTATTCTGGCCTGCCTTTGACATTTCCTCTTGTTTTCCAACAACAGCACCTCCAAGCAACGTCAGCTTGAAGGTATACCCATCAACCGAGGTGAAGCGGGGTGAACCTGTCACAGCCTGCTGCCAGTTAGTGAGCTTCCCACCATCTAACACCACCTCTAGAAAATTGGACAATGGAAATGACATTTACTCTTCAAATGAAAGGTTCCTGCCCACCAACCTCACTGCCAACGACTCAGGCCTCAATGCTACCAATGCCCAGGGTTCAAATATGATAAATAAGAAGAACGATGATGGGAATATATACTCAGCTGTGTTAAAAAGAATAAATTCAAGTGATTTTTTAATGCCAGCCATTAGTTTGGGAGTTCTGTCTATAGTAATCAGCACCCTGATCTGTATCAGAAACTCAAAACGGAAAGGCTTCTATGAGCTGACTGAGGGCATACCGTAAACTGTGTAGACTGCATGGACAAAAATCTAAGCTTTTAGCTACTTGTACTGAACTGAAGCAGTCTACTACATCAGACATATTCTGCAAAAACGGGCTCTACTAAACTGAATTGCTGATTGGAGAACTGATTCACCTTCTGTTTGAATGAATCAGAGGGTAAATAAATTACACTCCACTGAGCCTTATCACACATCACCAGACGAACTCTGGTAACCTGAACTGCACTCTGATGAACTGAATTGAACCACAGTGAACTGAATCGAACTCCAGTGAACTGAATCGAACTCCAGTGAACTGAATTGAACTCCAGTGAACTGAATCGAACTCCAGTGAACTGAATCGAACTGCAATAAACTGAATCACGCACTGATGAACTGAATCACAGTCCACTAAACCGAGTCAAACTGCTAAACGGACACCAATGACTTGCATTAGAGTCAACTATATTGCACACTGTATCTGTGTGTGTAAAACTAGTATTCTCAGAGAGCCTAATACATTTGTATATTTTGAAAAATGTTTTTTTCAAGCAGCTTTTTCATCTATAATACAGTATCTCCAGCTAGTGATTGTATTTTTGGTAAAGTAGCTACACACGCTGGGCTGAAAGTAATGTGCTTGAGTACGGTTTACCTGTGCAAAAGGTTTTAAACTATTTGTTTTTTCCCATACTCTTCTGTTTTAGAGAAGCCTTCTTCTCTATGAGAATGTTACAAGAGAGATAGTGTATAACAGTTAAAGGAGCCATTTGAGATAGTGTATAACAGTTAAATGAGCCATTTGAGATAGTGTATAACATTTAAAGGAGCAATTTGAGATAGTGCATAACATTTAAAGGAGCCATTTGAGATAGTGTATAACAGTTAAAGGAGCCATTTGAGATAGTGTATAACATTTAAAGGAGCCATTTATGCTTGTTTAGTGAGTGTGAAAAATGTAGTTTTCTCTGTGTGTGGACGTTTATGATTACTTTTGCAAATGTTTTAAATAAATGTGATGTCCCCATGATGTGGGGTGGAATATCCATCCCTACTTACTTTCAGTTTCACTTGTACTCATTTTCCAGCAGTACAATGTCCAGAGATCGGCCTCCTTCAGTGATTGTTTTATTTGGCTTCTTTACAGTTCATGAAATGTTGGTACAGATTAATGGCCCCATTTGGAACTAAAGAATGTCATGTTAAATTTCCACTTTCCTGGCCCACCTTTGTTTTTCCTTTCGATTACCACAATTTGCTGATCACTGCCATATAAAACTTTTAGATATTATACAGAGATGTAAAATCAGCATGATAGAGCGCCAAAAAAACCCCACCCCCATTTTGCTGCTTTGTCTGTGTAATTATTTGACTATGTTCTAGGGTCTGTTCCAGCTTCCTATGGAGGATATTAAAGATGATCTGATGTTTTCTTCTCAAAAAGAAGTCCTGAAAATTAAGAGCAGCTTCATTTATTACTGCTGTTTGGACTTTTCCATATTCTGTGACTAACCCCCTGTATGTGAGACAGGACTTAATGAGAACTGTGGGTGCTTATGAATGAAAATTCTCACCGTTGCCTCCTAAAGCTGGGACATGGCTCCAGATGCTGCAGAAATTGTTGCCATTTTCCTTCTGTGGGTTCATCATTAACACGTACAACATCACACTTTCATCTTTATTTAGAAAGACTTGGTTGGAGTTGTTTGCTCCTTTTCTGAAGCGTCGATTGATTACCGTCTCTCGCTGATGGTGCTATACGAAGCAGTTGTCATGGAGACAGGCTCGATCCCTCGCCCTCCCCCAGAGGGAGAAGACGAGGATCAACAGAGGTGCAAATCACAATCTAGTCTACTGAGGAAGATGAAAAAAAAAAAAAAAAAGATTGGAGGCGCTGGCATTTACAGCTATCTGAAGTGAAATCTACAGTTTGTAACAAATAATCTTTTGCAACTCCATCATCATCATCATCTCTATATCTGTAGTCCTAATTCATTATGAGTCAGTCTTATACTCTATATTGTAAAAGTGGGGATAGAATACTCCTTGAGCATGCAAAGAGCTGATAACTGACTCAGTTCAGGAATGTCGAATGATATTATTTAGATAATAAAAATGTTTTTATACTATAAAACCCATGCACCTGCTTTAAATCAGAAGTATTTTTATTTTATAGTATTTAACACTATAGGCCTAATGGTATGATAACTGTTCAAACCCACATCAGTTATTTTTCAGTCTTCTATCAAGATATCTGCTCACAACTTACTGCATTAACGTTTTCAACAACACTGCAGCAGCGATGATAAATGATTTGGTTGGGGAAGCAGCTAGAATGTAAAGAGGGTGTAATTATTAAACGTCATTTAAAAAACCGGGCAAACATATAGATACAGCTAGAATGTTTGTTTTCAAAATCTCACTCCCACAGACACCCCTGACAAATCTGCTCTCCCGGGTATCATTCAACCTGCTATATTTTTTTTAGCACACCTTCCCAGGCAGCACGGTGGCAGAGTAGTTAACGCTCCGGCTTCACAGCAAGAAGATCATGGGGTTGATTCACGTCCAGGGTGCTTCTGTGTGGAGTTTACATGTTCTCCCCGTGCTTGCACGGGTTTTCCCTGGGTACTCCGGTTTCCTCCTGCATCCAAACACGTGATTGGGCATAGGTGAATGTGTTACTCTAAATTGTACATAGGAGTGAATGTGTGTGTGAATGGTTGTCTGTCTCT
>JAOUQX010086304.1:0-11488 GCA_028566295.1 Liobagrus marginatus
CACACACACACACACACACACACACACACACACACACACACACACACACACACACACACACACACACACTCACTCATGGATGCCGTTTTAATACTTTGCACAGCAGCATTTCGGTCCATGTTAAAAAGATAAACAGAAAAAGAGTGTGCATAATATTACTTACAGTATGTGTGTATATGTGTGTGTTTTTACCTACCTGTTGAAGGTGAACCTGTTGTACCCCCTTTAAGTGTCAGCTGAGTCAACCAAAGGAACAACGCTGTCCAAAGAAACGCTCGTCCCTGCATCCTGAGAGAGAAAGAGAGAGAGAGTGAGTGAGACGGAGAGACAGTGGGCACGTCTCCTTTATAACTAAACCAGTTCACTCGTATAAGCTCCTCCTATCCTTTTTTCTTTTTTTTTTATCCTTTAATTATTGAAAACAGATCGGATGAACTGGGTATTCTGATTGGTCTGAAGGTGTGGATGATTTAAAACAACAGCATGTTGTTAATATGTTAATACGTAGGCATCGTTTCCATAGCAACAGTGCATACACAAATGATTGTACACTAAAGGCTTGATGTGCAAACAGATGTAATTATTGATATTGGCTAGATTTTTTTTAAACAGATGCTTCTTTGACACTGGAGCCTCCTTCTAGAAATGTTAGTGTTTATAGTTAAAGCCATAAGGCACTCACTGTGAGTTTTTTTTTATCTTTTAAGTATCTTTTATCTTTTAAGTAAGTCTACAAGATGTCATTCTCATATATATATATATATATATATAAAAAAAAACAAAAAAATCTAAGATAAACAAGAGCAAGCCCAGACACTGGGTACAGTCTTTGAAAACCACATCGCAGATAGACACTAGGTCAACAAGGACATACATCGCTCACAGACTAATAGCTTTGGTAAACAGTGCAAGCCCACGATAGTCTAAAGAACGTCAGTAATGAAGTGGATGTGCTGTCTGTAGTAGAACTTGGGTAAAAAAAAAAAGACTCCCATTTTAGAAAGATGCATAACCGATGGTAAGCAAAGATCAAATTTTGCATTATTTCAATACGTGTTTATTAGCATTTGCTTCTTATCAATTGAAATGACACAAATGGAAACAAAGGATTTACAAAATAAGTGCTATGTAGTAGATGTATGGATTTACATTGAGGTTCTTAATGAACTTGACTTTTTTGCCTGGGTTTTCCATGAACACGTTTGTGACATGAAATAGAAGCAAAAAGGCGGTAAGTCCTAGGATTTCTCACCTCACACTAACATTTCACATCCCAGGCTCAAACCTGAAGTCAAAGAAGAGTCAAAGTAAGTTAAGAGTGTGCCCTTTGACCCCTGAAGGCCTTCACATTACTGGATTTACACAGGGAGTTTGGGACATCACAGATAATCAGCAAGTAAGGGATATACAACTAATGAACTTTGATACTCAACGGTGGAGCAGCTTTATCAAATGTGAAATATTTCAATAATTTATTCATTAACTACTGCTTATCCTGTTCAGGGTTGTGGGAGCGCTGGAATCTATCCCAGCTAACTTAGGGCATGAGGCGGGATACACTTTGGACAATCAGCATTTAATTGCAGTGCTAGCACTTGGAGACAGACAAGCATTCACACTCACATTCACCCCTATGGATAATTTATAGTAGCAAATTCACCTATGCCCAATTGCATGTGTTTGGTGACGGGAGGAAACCGGAGTACCCAGGGAAAACCCACGCAAGCACGGGGAGAACATCCAAACGCCACACAGAAACACCCTGGACAGGAATAGAGCCCATGACCTTCTTGCTGTGAGGCAGGAGTGCTAACCGCTCTGGCACTGTGCAATATTTTCACATCATTAAATAGAAATCTGTTAAGCTTATTTGTTTCTTTTTTGGAAGAAGGAGCATTACATCTTCAGATTCTTCTCAGCGAAGTGACAAAATTAAACATGCAATATTTTAGATGCCGTAAATTAGACAGATGCGATACAGTGGTACCCCACTAGGATGTGGTGGCTCAATGGTAAAAGGCTCTGGGTCAGTGATCAGAGGGTCGGGGGTTCAAGCCTCGCACCAGGCAAGCTACCAACATTGGGTGCTTGAGCAAAGCCCTTAACCTCACTTGCTCCAGGGGCACCGTTTGCTCTGGCTGACCCTGCGCTCTGACCCCAGCCTTCAAATTCATATGCTGGGATATGCGGAATAAAAACATTTCACCGCATGTACTGTATGTGTATGTGATAAATACGATCTGAATTTGAGTGTGATGTGTGGATGAGTGTGTGTGACACAGTGCATATGTGCTATGTGAGCAGCCAATACACGCACAGTCTGTAGCGCCCTCAGGTGGGCGTCCAGGCCACAATCCTATTGTGTGGCATCGGTGGAGGTCGGGGATGGAGCAATTGGGTTTTCATTATTTCTTAAGGGATAATTACATTCGCTCTTCGACCATTTTGCATTTCGACCGGTTTTAAGGAACGGATTAAGGTGGATAAGCGGGGTACCACTGTATTAGTATTTTCCTAGTTGTACAGTTCCTTTTACCTTTACCAAACCATGACTTTAGGCAGATTAACTCTTAGAAATTTAATTTTTATTTGTTAAAGTTGCAGCTTGTCCACTGTAGTGCTCCAAAGAACCATTTTAGTTTGAAAAGCTGAAAGCCAAACTCAGAAAACGATCCTCTCTGTTCCATAAAATTGTGGCAATATTTGATAGTGTAAGAAGCAGTTCCTAGCCTGCCAGCCAATCAAATGACATCACTAGAAAGGCCAGGATGTCCCCTTTACAGTACAGCAGAAACGGATAGAGTACCTCAAAACATTAAAAGAATATTTATGAAAAAATATGTTCACAGGCGGGCCGGGTTGTAGAAGGATAATTGTAGAAACACTGCTAAAAGTTCTTACGCTTAAACTGAAATGAGGAGTCATGAATTAATGCAACCTGCAATCTCTCCACGCAAATTACAATAAGCCAACAGTTTATTGTAATGTACATTATATCAGTCTGGAGTCATGGATAAGCTACCAAAATCTTAAGACAACCCTGCAATACTATGGACGTTTATGGGTCCTGTATCCCTGTATGCAAAGAGAATGTTAGCTTAGTGTAGCATGCTGAAAATTGGGCTAAACTTAATATTTAAATTCCTATTTGATAGTTTCTAAGAGACACACACACACACGTGCAGACACACACACACATGCACACTGTTACTAAATCTAACTAAGAGAGAAACTTATGGCTAATCGCTAAAGGAAAGCTGAGCTAGAATGTTTAAACTACTCTCTCCTACTCTCCATACCATAGCTCTGCAAACAAAGTTTCACTGAACATTGTGCCAAGATACAATTAGAGTGTTCTGTCAAATCTTCTCTAAGGAGCTTAGCATCAATGCTGTATAACTTATTGGAAAGTTTATATGGTAATCAGTTAATCTGCATGATTTAATAACTGATCATTTAAAGGATATAATTTTGAGGCAAGTAAAGATGTAGCACTGTTTAACTGATGTACTATTAAGATATACAAGTACTTCTGCATGTTACATATTGTTCAATATAGACAGAAATGCTGTCATAGAAAAAAAAAAACGAAATGGAAACGACCCAGCATTTATTTCAGCCTTTTGTTTTTAAAGCAAGCTGCATGAGTCAACTGCTATTAGAAAGCAAAATCAATTCTCATTCAACTAAAACAGATCTTAAATTAACGTCTATGTTATGCATTTCAAATATCAACGTGTACAATTATTCTATGACAAGTAAAAAATAAAATCGAGACTCTCTTGTGTCTCAAGAGTAAACTCTCAGCCCCATCCTATTCAAACATTCCCTACATAACTGGTCCTTGGAGTTTATTCTGAAGTCTTCACTCATTGCCTGAAACAAGGGGACAATATTGGTCTTGTATTGGTCATCTGTCTGCCAATGCCACAAGCCACACACACCATCTGGGGAAGCATGCACAGCCAACAATTGTAAAGGCCCACAATGAAGGACGGACTGGAAAACATTTATAAATGGCATTCAGGAGCATTTGTTGGTAAATAGTAAACTGCTCAGCATAATGTCCAATAAAATTTTATTTCTATTGCGCAAAACAGGTCCTAAAACAGATTTTTAAATATTGATTAAAGAATTTAGAAAAAATAAATCCCAAAGTGACAGCTCCTTTAAAACCCGAGACATCAGATCATCGCATCTTGTGGATATTCCCAACTCACAACAGTGTTCACTGGCTCAGCTTTGGATCCATACGCCCGAATCACGTGGAGTCAGGATTAACAGACTTTTTTTCCCCAGATCATGATAGGGCTGGATGCTGAAAAAGGACTATCAGAAATCAATTCTTTTTCTATTTATCCCAACAGAACTCCCAGGAATGTGACATTCAAACAAAAAGCTAGACAGTCAAATGGAGGCCATAGGAAGTCTTTGGGCAGCTAGAGAACTACCAGTCTCAAGATCGACAAGCTGAGGATTTGTTGAACCATTTAAAAAAATAAAATAAAATCAGATCAATCCCCATTTGCTCCTCCAGTCAACACTTGGATTAACATTTTAAGCATACAACACTTGTTAGGACAACACTTGTTAAATGGCTGATTTGGTTCAGCTTTACTGCGCCAAGATCTTAAACATTAGCCATGCACAGTAGCAAGAAACAAACAGGTGTCAGATCTCAGAACTTAATGCTAGAGACTCACAGACTTCAGGACTGAGGATTTATTATTTTATTGTAAAAAAAAGTTTGGAAACTAAAGCTTTAGAATTGCATTTATTAAGTTTTTTTGCATTTTATAGATGCTATACAACAGTGCTTAAATATCACAAGTGATTAAATAAAGATACAATAAATAAAATGATTTGCCAAAAACACATGACAAAAGGTAGAAACGAATCTCTTAAATTAAAGACAAACAGCTCGATGAATTTTATCTGCCATTTAAGAAAGGTTTCAAAAGAGCCTTTGTGAAACTTAAATCTATTTGGATAATTTTACACACTGAGCAGAGTTTTTTTTTTTTTTAACACATGGATACAGTATTATGGCTAAGTGAACGATCACCATCTGCTGGCAGGAGGAGGAGCTGATTAAGGATTGTGGAGAGTTTATGTACAGAAGAGCTTTTAAAAAAATCCTCTCAGGACCCTACAGCCAGATAGCCGGTTGAAGACCTGAAAAAGCAGAATTTTTCCAAGTTTAATTACAAAGATCTGTAAATCAAGAGTAGCCATTTTGAAGAATAAGCAGGAAGGGGTCTTTCGGTTCTCCCTTAAAGCTACAGTTAAGTAATGCTTTCTGGGTAAATGCACAGCAACATGTATTAGTTGGACTAAAAACCATCATGCAAGAGTGCATAATTATTTTCACACAGGAAGCTACTTACTCCATGTTGTTCTTCAGCTGCTGGACAGTGTGTTTGTCCAGATAGCGGCAGAACAGCGTGAGCAGATTAGAGGGCAAGTAAAGTGGCTCGATGAGAGATGAGCAGGACAATTGCCGTGCCACATGGAAAACTGTGTCTGTCCTAATAAAGAGGAAAAAGAAGGAGTGAATATATAAAACATGTATTATAAATAATGCATGTATGAACATGCGCACGTGTATGCACATGCATCCCCCCACAGAATTACCAGGTTTCGAAATCACCAATGCTTGGCTCCATGGGAACGTCAGAGGTCAGGAGTCTCTCGCCATGTGAAAGCAATGCGTACAGCAAAGACAGGCCAAACTCGGAAAAAAAATAAATAAAAGCTACAAGTTAATATAGAACATTTAGCTGAAACAGTTTTAATACCTTGAGATGCATCACATTGTAATGGAAATTTACCCATTATTAAAGAAATCACCTTAAAGAGAGATTGAAACTTTAGTCAAACAAGAATATTCTTTATTGTTACCGGTAACAGGGAATCTGTTCTAAAATGTGTCAGCTTCCGCATGGCATATCAGAACTCCAAATGAGACCCTCTCTGGATGGAGTTTTTATTCCCAGCCATCCAGGAAGAGGGAGGGAATAGAAGTGGAGCAAATGGTTTTACGACATACCAATATCTGAATGATATCTGCAGCTGGGAAACTTAACCCAAGTTTCACCTCTGCTTAATTATCTCTTAGTCATCTGTTTATTTTATCTAAACAGACAAGTAATAAAACCCTCCACTTCTGACCTTTTTTACAACAGGTTAAACCCTCTCACGCTTCACGCAGACAAAAACTAACTCGGACATTAACTGAATTATATAAGGAAAGAAAACTTCATTTGTTAACTTAATGTAACTCCCATTACAACATCTGCTTGGAAAATAGAACTTAACCTCTCAGTTTACTATTAAGCCACTTTACCAACCTTATTTTGGCAAGCCAGCATTAAGCGAGAGTCTTTGGAATCAGGCAAGGCTGTGGTGAAGTCCCGGAGAATGCTGACCAGCTGGCTGAACGTCAATGTAGCAATCACAGCTCTGAGTGATGGGAAGAGGACAGGAAGAGCCTGATGGAGGGAGAATTTGATTATCACATCATTTTATCATGATGACCCTACACCACTCTCAAACATGAAGTGACATCCAGTAGATCCATCCCATAATGCAGTCTGGTGCCATCTCCTTCCCAGGTAAAAGAGGCAGAAACACACCCAGCTGTCCAAATTATGTATTATAAAATGTGTTTAACCAGACCAGGACACCTTCATCCATTTCGCATGCTCACTTGTAAGGGTTTTCAGAAGAGGACAGGGAACAGCATAGATACTCTTGATTGGTTTACAGATACACACTAAGCTGTGAAGCACTGTAAGTACAGACACAATTATGTTTAGTATAAACTTTTCCAGCCATTTGCACTATTCTGCCTTTTCAGTGGCATTGGACTAAACTAGCGTCACGCCTCATATGCATCAGTGAAGTTTTATGGGCCCAGAACTCTGTTGCCCTAGTCTATGAAGCACAATTTCCGTGTACTAACCACGCCATAGCTAGAACGCCACACAATACCTGCTGTTATAGAGATTCTCCGACTTAGTTGTCTAGATATCACCAAGTGTTCCTGGTCAAAAATCACTCAAATCCACGAGGTTGCCTATATTTTACTTTGAGATACTGAGCAACGTAGTTCAACCATTAATAAGTGTCAATCTATAGGTCATACACTAATCATTTCACGGTTATATAGATAGTATTGTTATGCATTCTTTTTAACCACACAAGTAATTTAATCAGTGTACCAGGCCCGTCCCCTTTGGAAAGCGTGTTTGAATAACAGTGTGATGGAACAGGACACTGGTTTAATTTTTATTATTTTTTTCAAAATTTTACTTCAAGGCCTGGTACGGTTGCCACCTTTTATTCAGAAAAAAAGGGGCACCTGCCACAGCAGGGGCCACGATAAGAACAGCACGATGGAGTGCTAGTGGTGATAAGTCAGAACATAACACCTGTTAAAGAAAATAAGACTGATACCAGTGGACATTACAATAAACCTTTTTGAAATTAGTGTGAAGAGGAGCTAGTTAACAAGTCAAAAGGTGGCAGCTTTTTTTAGTTGTGGTGCCAAAGTTATGGAAAATGAATCCCCTTCCAATCTGGCAAACTAAACATTAAAAGGTTTTTAAGTTTCACTTGAAAAAGTATCTTTTTAACTTGGATATTACTTGAGGGTATTTTGATTATTGAAGTGTTCCTTCTGTAAACAGATCTCACTGGAGAGTTGCATGTCCAAGAGTCTATTGTGTAGATATGCCTATACATGGTAAAGCCTTTAATGGAAAGATTGAATCATTTCTTTTTACCTCAATAATAACTAAACTTTGGGCAGTAGAGTTATTAAATGTGCTGTATAAATAAAGTTAAATTAGCATCAACATTAAATTGTTAGTTACATCACTGAGGAACTAGAACAGCCACGTTTAAAAAAAAAATGGAATTAACAGACCTCATCTGGATCTCTGCTCATCAGCGCCGGTAGGTGTGTTGTGATGGTTCTTAGAACCTGCAGGGATTCATCATGGGAAAAAAATGGCAGGAGCCTTGCTAGCAGTTTTTTCCCTTTTGAAACAAAGATGCATGGCAGAAATTCTTCTGTAGACTCCCTTTAAGAAAGGAAAAAGCAATAAAGTAAATAATGAGAATGTGGGGGGGGGAAAAGAAGTGCAGAAAATGCAAGGTGTCCATGACAAGAATGCATGTCCTACAAAGAACTGGGGTCAAATAGCTGGCTGCTGATCTGCTCCACTCCACTCTGAATGGTTTTTAACCCTCTTTGCCTCTCCTCCTCATCCGAAACACTAGCCTTGATTCTATCAGCTTCCTCCACCGCCAATAAAGTGAAGTAGCACTGAGCAGGGAAGATTGAGGCGCATCATTACAATTCAAAAGAACAAACACACCTAAAAGTAAAAGTTCAGTTTATTGGTCACATGCACAACATACAGCGAAATTCTTTGATTCCACATATCCCAGCAAACAAATTTGTACGCTGGGGTCAGCCAGAACAAACGGCGCCCCTGGAGCAGGTGAGGTTAAGGGCCTTGCTCAAGGACCCAATGATGGTGGCTTGCCTGGTGCGAGGCTTGAACCCCCAACCCTCTGATCACGGACCCAGAGCCTTATACCATTGAGCCACTACCACCCCCCTGAACAAAGTGTTACGCTAACAATCAGCCACACCATGCCCTGGAAGAGCTCTGCAAGACAGACCTTCACAGCAAGAAATAAATTTTGCTCAGCTCAAACAGTACTCTAAGGAAACTGCTTGAGCCAAATTTCTGCTGCTTGCCTTCAGTTCTTAATTTGCCACAAAACTTTTAGAAAAACAAAATCACTAAACACAGATTGGTAAAAAGATGATAAAGCAAGACAAATTTGTCTAAGCCCACCATTATTATGCACAAAATTACTCCTTACCTTCTCAATGGTGTTCAGTGAATCAAGTCTCTGCTGTCGAATATCTTTTTGCTCCTGGTAAATTAAATCACACACGTCAACTCAAATTGTGGAACTTGTGTATTTAATAAATTCAAATGCACAAACACTGAAATACTTTAAGTCTGTGGTTGTTTTCATTGTGATGATTTTGGCTACATTAACAAAAACCCACCAATTCACTCAACAAATTAGAATACTTCATAAGACCAATAAAAACATTAGTGAATTGTTGGCCTTCTGGAAAGACATTTATTGTACATGTACTCAATACTTGATAGGGGCTCCTTTTGCTTTAATTACTGCCTCAATTCAGCATGGCACGGAGATCAGTCTGTGGCACTGCTGAGGTGGTATGGAAGCCCAAGTTTTTTGAAAGTGGCCTTCAGCTCAAATGCATTATTTGGTCTCTTGTTTCTCATTTTTCTCTTGACAATACAACAGAGAAGGTCTGGTGAGTTTGCTGGCCGGTCAAGCACACCAAAATCATGTTCATTTAACCTACTTTTGGTGCTATAGGTAGTGTGGGCTGGGCATCTTTAAAAAGCTTTTCTAAAATTTTTTGGGATACAGGTACAGTGACTTTTTTGAAAAACAACACAGTGGACCAACACCAGCAGATGGCACTGCACCCCAAATCACAGACTTTGGAAACCTTGACGCATCTGTGTGTGGTGGCTCTTGATGCCTTGACTTCAGCTGCCAAAAGCACCAAAAGTTGGTTAAAAGACCATAATTATGGTGTGCTTGAATGGCCAGCACACTCACCAGACCTCAAACCCATAAAGAATCTACAGGGAATCGTCCAGAGGAAAATGAGAAACAAGAGACCAAAAAAACCGCAGATGATCTAAACCTCCATGCCAGGCTGAACTGAGATACAGTGAGGCCTCGACTTATGAGTTTAATCCGTTCCGTGACGTGGCTCTTAACTCAAATCACTCGTATGTCAAATCCAATTTCACCATTACAATGAATTGAAATGCCGTTAATCCGTTCCGGACACCCAAAATACACCGCAATAGATGTTTTTAAATAAGAAAAATGTATTTAAAAATAACGAATATTGTATAGAAACCCAATACTGAAGAATAGAATGCAATGAGCTTGTTTTATTAAGCTTCTCCATATTTTATTAAGCTTTCTCACGTGCGCTACACACACGCACTCAACCTAACGTTACCCTAACTCTCAACAGAAAACATCCAACAGCCATTACAATCAATGAAACGCGTCAGTCTTAACACAACCCACTCTATTTAACCCCCATATAATCAGCTCTTAAACCAAGATCAGGTGTGTGTCTGTGACCCGGAGCATGTGAGGTTCAGCATGCGCGCACGCGAGAGAGAGAGAGAGAGAGAGAGAATGTGTGTGCGCGTGTGTGTGAGAGAGAAGTGGCGCGCGTGTGTGTGAGGAACCAAAAACCCCGTGACATTTTCAAGATGGCGCTGCTCTAGTCGGCAGCTGTTGTGTCTCTCTGTACTTAGCTTGCTAACTTTTCCTGTTTTATACCAGTTTTACCTGCTACTTTTTCTAATTTTCTTTTCAACATGGAGCACATTAAATACAGCAGAGAAACTCTGATGTCTATTAGGAAAACTACTCACCAAACGCCGTTCTTAACCCCGGATCTGAACTGGCCGAGGGAAATCCTACAGAACAAAAGAAGCCGCCGGCGTCCTCGTGTAAAACGCGCTGGGGCCAGAAACAAACTAAGAGCAAGGGCACTACGCTCTCCGCTGCCTAGCATTTTGCTAGCAATCCAATCCTTGGAAAATAAACTTTATGACTTAAGGGCTAGGATCAGGTTTCAGCGAGACGTTCGTGACTGCAATATCCTGTGTTTTTCCGAAACATGGCCGACCCCACGGGACCGGACCATGCAATCCAGCCCGCCAAGTCATTCTCGGTGTACCGCTCGGATAGAACAGCAGAGTCGGGCAAAACGAGAGGAGGTGGAGTGTGCTTGTTTGTAAACAGTAGCTGGTGCAACAGTGCTAACATTTTACCCCTCGCACGGTCATGCTCAAAGAACCTGGAACTTCTGACTCTAAAATGCCGACCATTTTATCTCCCTCAGGAATTCAGTTAAATAATCTTCAGCGCAGTTTATATATCGCCACAAGCGGACACGGACAGCACCTTAAGCGAACTACACGATGCGCTATCGTCCTATCAATCCCTACACAGGGACGCAGCGCTTATCGTGGCTGGGCATTTTAACAGAGCCAACCTCAAACGCGCTGTACCGAATTTTTACCAACACATCACGTGACCCACCAGAGGTGAAAGAACACTGGACCACTGCTACACACAGCTGAAAGGCAGCTACGCGGCACGATCACGTCCTGCCTTAGGAAAATCTGATCATGCAAGTTTTTTTAATGCCGAGGTACAAAATAAAGCTTAAACAGCAACCCATAGGCTTCAAAATGATTGCGCGCTGGCCAGACCAATCAGCGGCCGCGCTCCAAGACGGGCTGGATGACGTAGACTGGGACATGCTCTGGCAGAGCTCCGAAGGTGACGTCAGCTCATTTACGGAAGTGGCTACAAGCTTCATAGA
>JAOUQX010086335.1:0-11485 GCA_028566295.1 Liobagrus marginatus
ACAGAGACAGACAGAGAGAGAGAGAGAGAGAGAGAGAGACAGAGAGAGAGAGAGAGAGAGAGAGAGAGTGTTAAGTTGAGTATAGTATAAGAAAGTGGAGCAGGCAGTCAGGGCAGTTTAAAGGACACCAGGTCATGTGACTTCAGTAGAAGTCAAGCTCAAAAGTACAGTACAGTCTAGTGAAAAGATGCAGTCTTTATTCTGGATCCTTAAAATGCCTAAAACAAAGCTTCAGATTACATGTTTTTTTTTACAGGTACTACAAAGACACAAATTTGTCAATTAGTCATGCCTTACTATCATTGTAGAGAAATACAACGCCCAAATAAGATACTAGCTACAAGTCATGTTGTTAATCACAGATAAATAACCCCTGAGGAAGCACACAACCACGTCAAACAACAGGAAGAGTTGTGGTATTCCAATTCCACTCCTTTAGTTTGACTGCATGGTTACCCAGTACACACACCTACTATATGTAGCAGGCATCATGGGATGGTGAGCATATCTGGATTCCGTGACCTCAAGTTCAAGTTTACATACCTTGGATGCATTTGGAGCATGAAAAAAAACAAAAAAAGTGATTGAGACATCTACAAGGGTCCGTGTTATATAAATTTCAAGGTTGCATTTAACATGCCGATTGTTATTGGTGACTTTCCTGCTCTGGCTGGGATGGTGGAGAGGTACAAGACAGTTTGCACTGAACACTATTTCTCACTTTAGTCAGTGTTTCCCCATAGCTGAGCATTTCATATTCTAAATAGGTTACCTTTTTATCTGTGAATAGCATGGATGAAACTTTTTTGTTTTAAAAAGTGTTAGACAATGGTGTTGGGCAGAGTTAGGTTACAAAAAATGGTGATGGGCAGAGTTATGAGTTATGCCTCTTTAATTTAGGAAAAGCAGTCATCCATATTGCATGGTTTGTAGCACAAGATTTGGAACAAGTAGCGCATGCTACTTGTGTATGTATACTTGTGTAGGGAATATGTGTAATTATCCCTAAAGACAAAATAAAAAAATAATGTTGGGCCAGCCCTGAAAGCTCATCTAAGACAACCAGCCTTTAACAGTTTAAACACCCTTGAAAGTGGAACAGTAAAATACTACCGCCACAGGCGTACTGCATTTGCATGCAAGTAACTATAACAAATCATCAAAACACTTCATCTGAAATCCTTTCAATGCTCATGTATGAGTGAATATCAATTATAATGTACTAATTAGTCAGATGGGTAAAACAGTAGGGGCACGTTCTCATGCAACTGCTTTTGTAGTCTATGACCATGTGTAGTTACTTTAAATAGAATTAATTTCTATGAAAAATTCATTTAAAAAAATTATGTTTTTATGAAAATCTTGCAGTGCAGTAATAATTTACCAGCAGAGAACAACTTCCAAGCTATAAGGGAGAAGTGTCAGTAAATCCTGATTCAGTGCAAAGAGACCATGGCCTATTTTTCTATTTGCCTGAACTTTAAACCCCATTTTGCCACACAACACATTATAAAACAACTGATAAAATGTTGTTAAACTGCCATTCAGACAAATCACAGCAGATTCCTGAAGTGGCAAGGTTGTTCTGTACATAAAAGTTAGACTTTCCCTTTGTAGCATGGCGACAGTTTGTTCTCTGGAACAATGGCAAAGCGTATAATATAATAGTATTGTATAACTGGAACGGTTTCTCTTAGGGAAGTTGTAACTCGGATCACTGAAACCGAACATATATGAAAACACCGGCCAGGATGAATCTTTTTTTTATAGAAACTCTGGTTGCAGTGTTGCCGTATGGACAGTGAAACCGGAGAATTGGCATGTGACGTCACGAGCGCGCTGATTTGACGACAGATTATGCACTGCCATCTCCATTATTTATATGAGGAAAGTCTGTGCAATGGCAGCCGTTGACAAAACATTGCTCCAAATAGCCAACAGGACTAATAACAAATGGGGTTATGGATATGTCTACAGCACTCAGTGAGTGACAGGTGTCCAGCAAACGATACGATAAGGTTCACTTGCGCGACGCAGCCAATCACAGCATTGACAGTGCTATGACGATGCTAACCCCTTATCATGCCGAAACGAACGGGCAGCGACACATCCACTCACCAAGCCAAAGTAAAAAAGAAATGCTGTTCTTTTAAGATGGAATGGCTGTCGGAGCATATGCAAATAGAAGAACAAGCGGTGAAATTGGGTGAGTTTTTCTTTTTCAAGTGTGTGGCCACAGCGTGCACATCTGATGTTGCTCACAGTGGTCCTCAGTGTGCTCAGGAAGCTTGTGTGTATGCCCAGACACACGAAAAATTAGAGAGAACATTGGTCCACACATATGAATCTCTCGTTCCTTAGTGAGTCGTGTTAGCCTACTAGCCTTTAAAACGTCGATCATAAAAATAAAAAAAAACCTGCGTAAGTGTGCATTCGGCCAAAAACCACGTTAAAAAAAGAATCTGGGGATTGTTTTTGAAAAAAATAAAATAAAATAAAAAGGGACAAAATGAAACAAAAAAGGAGTGTAAATTTCTTGGTCATTATTTAGTAGCCATTATGACAGTCCAAAGTTTAGGGAAGAGGGAAAGAAAGGAGAGCGTGAATTAACTATGTGAACTTATTTTCAAAAAAGGTCATATCTTGTTCAAATCTTATCCTTTTTTATTAAAGCACATGCTGAGGTGACCTATATGAACTCCTAAGAAACTCAAATCTGTGGAGCATCTGCTGTGATTTCGGCAATTGCAAAAAGCTACAAAAGAAGTAAGGCTACAGAACAAAAACCCAAACATAAATCATGTTCCATGATGTCCCCGAGCACTTAATACTAAAGCAGCATATAGCTCACATACAGCAACACACAGAAACAAAGTGATTAAAGATCACTCGATGACAATTAGAGCTGGCAACTTTTATTGAATTGACTGCAAACATTGAATCCTAGATTTTGGCTTGTCCAGACATACAACAAATGTTATAGAACAAATTGGTGAAGCCAATACAAATAGAAATAAAGACAATATTACAGGACAAAATACACAAGCGTATACACATGGATTCTTCTTCAACTTGACTGTTATACACAAATACCAAATGATTTATTGTAGCAGCAAACAAACTGATTTGTCAACTGGAAAGCAAGTTGTTCCAGTCACTGAAAAAAATGATTACTGTGTAAACCAGTAGTAGGAACACCCACTGGAGACTACATAACATATTGACTGATAGCGAGACTAAAATCAGTGCATGTGTAAATGTGGCTGTTGAAAGCAAAGTTTCGGGATTGTTTCAGTATGGACAAAAGGACATGTGAAAAATGCTAGAGATACTCTTAATAAAAGGAATAGTGCATGGATAGCACTGTATGTTCTGAACATGTATGCATTTAGTAAGATTAAAACAACCTAAATAATACCAGAGGTCCGACAGTGCAGCAACATGTCAGTGGCAAAAGAGTGAGAGTATTCAGAACTCACAGTGAATAGATTTCAGTAGGGAGTAGTGTTGGGTAATGGGAGCAGGCAAGAGCATCAGCTCATATCTTTTACAGTAAAGTAGGGAAGAAAACCTGGTGGATAGAACACCCAAGAACACTGACTGCTCTGTCTACTCTGCTATTGAGCCCAGTGCATTTGCAGGCAGTCTTCTAGTGTCCAATTCTCCTGCAAGAATAGTCGTCTCTTCTCACCATAACTGAGTTAAGACTTTACCTCATGGGAATAGAAAGCTTCCTCAAGTGGAAAGTGGGCAGATGAACTTAGTTGTTTATAAAATATATGCAACATCATTTTTATATTACATATGCCTACCTTAATGATATGGCAAGTGTTCACTCCTCTATAAGGCACATTAAGATGGTCTTTAGAAGATTAAACAGGAACATTACAGTGGCCCCTGTACTAGTTCGCTCAATAACTAGTTAGTCTGTGGTGTTCTACAATGCAAATGTATAAGGGCCATTCACATGCAAACCTCAACCTTACTAGGGAAATCAAAGATACGAATATGAAGCTTGAGTTTCTGATAAACACTGTCGGAAAGCACTGGTATGAACTCTCTTAAACGGCAGGTTACAGGTGTAATGCACAGATGGACACCGACAAGAACAGTCATATATACAAACACAGACAAAGTCATACAGAATCAATCACAACCAATCACACAGACACGCACAGGAGCAAACAATCACACTGAAAATCACACACGGAGACACGCACAGGCACAATCACACTGACACGTACAGACGCAAACAACCACACTCGGAGACACGTACAGACACCAATAATCACACTGACAATCACACACGAAGACACGCAGAGACACCAACAACCACACAAACAATCACACTCAGTACACACGTACAGGCACAATCACACTCAGACACGTACAGACGCAAACAATCACATCTAAAGACATGTACAGGCACAAAATCACTCTCAGACAAACAGGCACAAACAATCACACTGACACGGACACAATCACATGGAGACATGTACAGGCACAAACAATCACACTCAGACACGTACAGACAAACGCACTCAAACTGTACCGGGTTGTATATGGCCAAGGGATGAGTAAAAGCATCTTTTTAATATGAGCAGTGTTTTTTTTCCCTGACAAAAGAGGAACAATTAGTTAGCTGATATAATTCATCTTTACCATCTTGTTGACATACGCTTTTACACAGAGTGACCTTCAGCTTAGTTCGACAACAAGAGCCGGTTACGAAAACCGAAAGTGTTGGGAAAAACAAAGACTATAGCAACTTCACATGGAGTTTGTAGCAGACACATTTAATCAAAGAAACACAGATTGATACGAAAGAACCTTCAGCACCTTTCTAAACATGCACGCACAACTAAACAGAGTGCGGTTCAATGAAGACAAGTTTTTCTTCCCGGCAGTGCATTTCAAACAGAAGGTGGTTCTTTTAAAATACACAAGTTTAGATTTTGGCTATAGTTTTGACAGTTAAGGATTAGCAGGTGCATGTTTATTGCTTCATAGCACGTCCCTTAGGCAAGGGCTTAACTCCCTCGGCATTCTTTGTTTCTTTCCAAACTCCTTCTCAGTCACCTGAGCGTTAATACTGATTTCAGCTTTCAACAAGCCAGCATTTCTTCCTTTCTCTCATTCACTATTTCTCTCTCCCTTTTGCCATCTCTCTCACTCTTTCGCTATTTCTCTCGCTTTTAAAATGTGCCTCATTGGCATGACAATGAACGCTTTAGTATTGCATAACCTATAGTCTGGAATCAACAATGAAGACCATTCATTCTGTAACCTGCTTTCTTGTCTTGCTCACACAACACAGACCCACACACACACATAACCAGATATACCGGGAAAAGTTGACATCTCTGATTTGTCGGAAAACAACACGTCATCTGGTGAGGAAAGGTGCGTAGTCCTAAAAAGATTGCGGGCTTATCAGAGTCACTGTGCTTTTACAGGTCAATAACCAAGATGGCACAGAGTGCTAAAGCTGTGATATTGAACATGTCACAAGCAAGCTTTTTACACACACACCAGAGTTAACGAACATGACTTCTAAGGTGTATGAATAACCAATCCGCTTTGACATACATGTACAAGATATCTTATCCTGTGGATTACGGCTCGAGTTATCAGACAGAGTCCAACGAAATTCCCAAATACAGATATTTGTGAAATGAGTCACCAGTTTCACGCTTCCAGCGAAACCTCTAAAGACAGCCAACATCCAAGAAGTCTCGCATGGTGCATGGTTCAGCTGTATATGTATTTATATATACACAAAGCTGAGTTTAAACAATTGCAGACACTTTGAGAAATTGTGAAACCTACAAGCCAGACATGAAACATTAATTACATGTAACAAAGTGGCAAAAAAAAACCTTTAGACTAAGTTAATCAATTTGTTGTTCCCCCCCCAACAAATTTGAACTTTATGAATTATTGATAAATTACATGAACTAAAGAAACAAAGATTACTTTTTTGTTTCTCATCTCAGTACCTTGCGGTCATTAAGATCCATGCAGCTCGTAACTGCTTTTCCATAATGTAAATCTGACCCTCGGCATCCCTTAAACATGTTGACTGGTTCAAGTCATTTCACACTAATGATTTGTGTAAAAATATAGTAACCGCATGTCAACAGGGATATCCGAGAACCATTATATCTTTCAGTCAATATCACGCTCATAACATCAGCACTGCAATTTTGCAGTATATAGGACAACACCTGCACACTATTTTTAATAGGGAGTTTAATAGCTGGTTTTACTTTTTTTTTTATCACATTTACATAAAAGTACACTTAAAAACTACAACAAATAGCTTATTTTAATTACGTAATATTAAAGTTGCATTGCCCTAGCTTCTGCCCAAATCCTAAACGACTGCATATCTAGGTACACTAGTCACAAGGCCTTCTCTACCATACGCAGGGCACTAAATATATTCTATACATAGGCCTATACATATATTCTATACATATATATAGGCCATCTGAGATTCAGCCCGCGCACTGAAACCCGAACGCCACGTCAGATTTCCCGCGAGAGCGGAGTCAGGGCGCGAGGCGCAGGTGGACCTGGAACTAAGTATCCGAGTCGTGCACCTGCGACTAGCTGACTACATCAACTCTCCAGACAGGCGGCTGTTTAAGAGAGAAACACTCGCAACACACCGAACCGCACCAGCGAGACACTCTAACCCTCTTGCTTGACGTTAATCCTAATTTCTCATAAATAACATTAAACGGAGTTCCAACTGAAAGACTGCTGAACGTTGATAAACTTTCTAGACTCCGCTCTGCGTCACCGAGGTAACGTAGTTTCAAGTTTCCAGAGCAGATATAGTGAAGCCACTGGCTCCCCATTCATCTTTTGCTAAATAAATACAATTTAACGAAACGTAGTACTTTACACTAAAACAGCCGCAGAGCTAACAAGCTAACAGGTTGGCGAGCATATAACGAAAAGTCCTGCCAAAAACACGCGCGCTTACCTACTTACAGTCGGTATAAAGCCTGCTAGTTGTTAGATGTCTTTCTGTCCACTTCTGTAGTTCTCTGTTATGAAATGTGATTTAATGACAACTTCCATGACATTAACCAACAAGACTGAGTGAACAAACTGTTCGACAACTACAACCTGTTACCTTGTACCAACCGACGCGCTTAGCCACGCCCTTGTACGCCAGGGAATTCATATGATTGGTTGAAATATGCGAAGTAGGTGGAGCTACAAGCGCGCGCATTCAATTAGTAATTGCAAGTTGGAACGTTATTTTCAAGTTGGAACGTTTATTTATTTATTTGTTTGTTTGTTTGTTTGTTTGTTTGTTTGTTTTAAACAATAAACATGAGAAGTAAGTTCAGTTGCGACTTAAATACTAGATTAAACAAATACAGTAAATAAATAAATAACTAAAACTTCACATCATATTTTTTCAGTAGGATACACATTCGGGATCTTTCAATAACAATTAATAGGTTTCTTTGTTTTATTATTTCAAGACACTTTTATTGTGTATAAGTAATATCATATTTCTATTTTCAAAGGAGTGTAAAATGCACGTTAGAAAGTTTAGGCTGCTCCAGATGGTTCCTGCAGGACATATTCTTCATTTTTAATTGTTCATTTTTTTTAAAACTTCATTTTTGATGCAGTCTTATATACACGGCTACAAATCACGTTTAAGATCCAGCTGTCGTCCGCATTTGACATTAGATTTCCTTGACTGGTACCTTAAGTTTAAGTCAAATTTAAAACGACGAAGAATTAAATGTGTCTTGCCTTAACAAAATAGTTAACCTAATTTAACAATAAAATATAATAGGTCTTGGGTACCGTTTTGTGAATATTGTGAATTTGTGATCATTTTTTGTCAACAAGCTGATTGTTTTGTGAGGTCTACTACATGAGCGAGGTTTATAATCCTTCATGATGTTACTGTCATAGACCAATAGAGGGAGTCATTGGCAATGGTTGCGCAATGTCTCTCTGTTATATTGGAATCATTGCGCTTTTCTTCGGTTTGCAATAGAACACATTTTTAATACTGAAAATTCAAAAGTGGATCTGTCTTGAGACTTTTGGAAATTGGGACTTGAGTTCTCTATGTTCTGGAAACCTACTGTTGTATTTCTGTTATGTGTTGCGACTCTCTTCTCCTTTTGTGTTGAATTATCAGGACGATGATAATGGTGAATATGGATATTAGGTATGTTTGTACTACTGATTGTTGTATATATGTTCGGGTGAGGCACTCCAGCTGTGCGTGCGTGCGCGCGTCCGTGCGTGCGTGTGTATATAGACCTTGCAAGAACAAGTAACAGACCATCATGTTAAGTATTAAGTTAAATGTTAAAAGCAGCATTTAATGTAGGTGCAGCAACAATTCACAATACATTCTCAATTGGTGCAAATGTCAGATTGCCAGATCATTCTCTTAGTGATGACAGAATCAATTCTTTATGTACAAAAATGGGACAGTTTACCAGCAAATCCATAAGTGAGCATTTCCCAAACTGCTACCACAAAGTTGGAAGCACACCGTAGTCTAGGATTTCTCATTATGAACTAAAAGAGCCCAAACACTGTTCCAACCTGACAATACATCTGTGCACAAAGCCTGAGCTCAATTAAGACATGGTGTGCTATAAGAACTTAAGTGTCTTGCACAAAGCAAGGTTCTTAAATACATGCTATGTCAAGGTTCCCAGTGGCATTTAGATTTACAGCATTTATTTATCAAACTGAGCAATCAGTTGAAGGTTAAGGGCTTTGCTCAATGCCCCAGCAGTGGCAGCTTGGTGGTGCTGGGAATCAAACCCACAGTCTTTTGATCAGCAGTCCAACACTTTTGCCACTGAGCTACCACCTTCCACAGTGGCCATCACAGAGCCTTGACCTCAATCCCACTAAAACCGTTTTTGGATTCACTGGAACGCTGACTTCATGCCTGGTTTTCTCACCCAACATTAGTAGCTGACATTACTCATTTCCTTGTAAGTGTATGGACACTATCACCTGTTTGTGCATGGATCTATATACTTTCATAATGCATTAAAGCTTGTGTAAAGCAAAGGACATTTAAGGACAACTGTTTAAGACAGAAGGGGAAAAAAGATGTACCTTTTAGATATAAAAAATTACTTTTAAATAAAAATTTATCTTTACGGATATAAAATGTTTTTAGAACTGATACGGATTATTTGCATGTTTATTTGACGTTTCTTTTACTTTAATTGCTTTTGTTTTTGACACAATTATAACAACAAAGTTGAACGGAACAAGCATACATACAAATTGGTATTGGCCTTGGATAAATAAGACAAATTCAATTGTTTGGGTAAATGGGTTTGTGAAATTCTGCTTACGTCAATGTAAAGCTGTTTCTGAGTCTGTAATTCTTTGGCAGAGTAGGTCCTTCCTTCTTCCTGTGCACGCTTGCTTTGTGCACCATGTAAGGCAGGTGAACCAACAAACCTGAATCAGGCTTTATAAGAAGCACCACTATTTAGGCTTTGCTGTGACGTAATGAGGCTACAAAACCGATGTAAAAGTCATGGTTACTATGGCAGCCAGGAAGACGGGGTGAGGCAGATGACAGACTTACGATAATGGACCACACTGACTTGTTGACATTGAAAAGAGCAATGCCTTTCAACAAAGATTTCAAAAAGATTCCTGAGTCTGCAAAAAAAATAAAATACAATGGCTCCTCTTTAGAGTTGTGCCAACCAACCGCAGAGAATACAGTGGAATGATGTAAGTAAAGTTGAGGAGTTTATAACGAAGTTCGGGGTATATTCTGCTCAGGAAACATAACACCTCAAGTTATTTCATTTATTATCTAGCGCTTATCCTGCTCAGGGTCGTGTACAATTTACATGTACAATTTAGAGTAGCCAATTTTCCTATGCGTAATACGTATGCGTTACACATCAATTTACCAATCACATGTGTTTGGATTCGGGAGGAAACCGAAGTACCCAAGGAAAACCCACGTAAGCATGGAGAGAACATGCAAACTCCACACAGAAAGATATTCTTGACCATGACCTTCATGCTATGAGGCAGGAGTACTAACCACTCTACCTACCGTGCCGCCCCACCTCAAGTTCTTGGAAATATAATTTTATATTAAATGTTAAATCTAGATTACGATTTGGCAGCAGAACACAGGGCCAGCTATGATACATTGCCATTGAAGCAGAGCGAGTTAAGAGTCTTACTCATGGGCCTAACGGTGGCATCTTGGCCGTGTTGTTTTGAACCCCCAGACTTCTGATCAGTAATCCAGAGCCCCACCAAGGCACCGCTGCCTAATCCAGTGTTACTATTAGATTCTTTGTGATAACTAATGGGTAGAAGCAGAATGGTTTCCATACATAGATCACACTGTCAGAAATAATATTATGAGCCATTATAACATTGGATGGGTTTTGTTATTTATTGGGTTAGGACAACAAAGCTTTAATGCCCCACTTTAAGTCACCTACTTCCATGACATTAACCACAATGGATAAATGTAACAGAAGATGGTCAAATTGATGTATCGACCTTTCAGGGTCTAATCAGTTAACTGGAGAAGTGACTCTGAAGACACTGGTTTCACTCTTCTAGTGCTGTTTTGATATTTAGCAGTTTACAGTTTCCCACATTATAGCTTTACTAGGGTAAACTGACCTTGAAGGTCATCATTTGAAACACTAGCAGGGTGTTGACCAGTCAACATGCTACCACTATGTATTCTTATTTACCAGAAGGCTATCCTTATTCCATCTTACTCGAAGACTGATCAAATAAGCACTGCATAATTAAACATTTCAACAATTTTCTTCTTAACCAGATAGTAGTTCACAATGTTTGCATGTAGTTCTACTTGTTACATAGTTACTTGTTTTAGTGCAGGTAGTACTAGAGGCCAACATACCAGATCAGATAAGCCTACAAAAAAGTTCTATACTATTTAACCCCCTACCACCACCTCCAAATGGCTAAAAAGTCCGTGTTTGTTTGGTTAATTAGTAAAATATAATTACATTACAATCTGATGTTGATGTGCATACATTTCCAAACTCATTTCTATTTCTAAACACCAAAACAAATCAAAGATTGTTCACCCAAATTCTGTCATTAATCATTCATATGTGTAATTACATAATTTCATTTATCAGTGAATTATCCTTAAACTTTAATCAGTTTACCTGGATTAACATTCTATGCTATGAAAAAAAGAAGTAAAAGGTCATGTGAATTTAAGGCGGATTGATCATTGACTGTGACGTGTGTCTCGCTCAGATCGGCTCAGGCCGGATCGCAAGACGTGAACCGGGACGCAGACATGACTCAAATGCGGGCTTCTTTATTATTAATTATTTATTATTATTTATTATTATTTTGTATTACATACATTGGTATATACATATTGATGATAGATGTACATCTGTAATTTGTAATTACTGTTCACACTGTTAATAGTATTTAT
>JAOUQX010086342.1:0-11485 GCA_028566295.1 Liobagrus marginatus
TAGCAGGAGAACATAGTGTTGTGTATGTTTCTGTTGGACTGGTGACACAAAATAAAGAGTTATGTCTTGCAAGCCTGAGCCTGTGTCATATCAACGTCCCGGTTCAAGACTCACAATCCGAAGACAGCCATTCGGAGCGAGCTCCGTGTTACAGGTGTAAATCTGATCGGTAGACTCAGGCCTACCCTTTTCTTGCGGTTTGGAAACTATCCTTCAAAAAGAGCTCTTTGGAACTGAGGCATTTTCTGTCACTGCAATTAAAGTGGATTTTGCACCTTCTCCACTCTGGACATGGCTGTGTATTAGATTCTATGAACCTCTAATCTAAACCTATAAACAAATGTTCTTAATGTTTAGTATTTAGACCAAAGCTTAACTTTTGCCTAGGACCTAGTCTAGGTTTAATAGTAAAGTAAACAAATATAGCCAGATTTGATGATGGAAGACCTCTGACTAAGTATGTCCAACTAGGGCTAACATCTGGGGGTGACATATTTTATTGTCAAGCCAGCAAAGAGCCCAGCGGAGCACTGCACCCTGAGCTAGGAACTCTTATCCTGTTGGGTCACAGGCAAGCCGGCACAACAAATTATGGTAAGCAGCTTTTTTTAGTCTGTATAATTCACTGTCTCTGTGGCCTGAGCAGGCGGGTGCCCCTAGGAGGGAGATGGGTGTATGGGCTGTTTTCCTGGAAAATTACAGGGGTAATGGTAAAAGTGATTGGAAAGGCTGATCTGAGAAAGAGGAAAATCATAAATCCTGTGAATCCAGTGAATTACTGGTATGAAAGGAAGTCACAACGTTATCGCTCTTCATTGTGTAAAGAGTGCGTCCAGAGTGGTATAACTTACATTGACAAAAGAGAGACAAGATTTAATGGCATTACAGGTGACAGCGGACGAGACCAAATGGTTCAGCAACATTTTTGAAAGGAAGTATAAAGATTGCAATGGTGTAGAAAGGTGGCAAACAGAACAAATTGTGGCACTTAACTAGGTTTGACTAAAGTTTGTATACATTGTTAACTACATTCCCTGACATAGACTGGTACAAAGAAGCAAAAAATATTTGAAGGCCACGAGTGTTAGACCCCATGCTGTGTGCCCTTCTGGATGCCTTAGAGCCGTGTGTGGTCAATGTGCTGCTTTGTGAATTAATAAAGATCCATATGATGAGGATGAGGAAGTTTTTGTAAAACCATTCGTTCATAGACCAGCACAAACTGGTCCTCGGGACTGACGGCTTCTGCCTCGGTTGTGCCAAATGCTGTGTACTGGGAGAGAGGGCCAGTTACAGCTATATTGGTAGACCAAGCAGACCCATAAGGAAAGGTGAAAAACCCGGTGCGATCCGCACTAACAATAAAACATATAAACGTTATTTTTGATGTGGTCAGAGCAAAATAACAGCCAAGAAGTTCGGGAGAGAAAGGAAAAAATAGAAGCAAGAGGAAAGAGTTAAGGAGAAGATGTAGTAACAGCCCCATCAATAGAGTCGTGTGGGGAGAGTCAGGCCCCCAGCATACAATACTAACGATTCTCTTAAGACCGCAGGAATATACCCGCTTTGCCAGGGCAACACCAGAGATGCCTAGATGAATAAACTGCTTTGCCAGGGCAACACCAGAGATGTTGATCAACCCCAGGGACCGGGAAAGCATCCTCTAACCAATGGGGGATGACCTCGAGAAAATACATGAAGACTACATGAAGCAGATAAAGATAGAGTAAGAGAGAGATCGCAAACACGCCAAGGGTACAGGAGATAAACAAAGAGATGCCACCGCGGCATGTCGATGATGACAAAGATAGTACAGTAGGAGATCAGCAAGGAGAGAAAAAACAAAAGTTTATACATAAAGAGACGGACAACCTGAGGGAAAAATACTATAAAATAATGTTTGAAGCAGAACACTTGAGAGAGGAGATTACTAGATTTCCAAGATGTCGACGTTGTAACAGGCTGCCATCATGACTGCTTCAATCCCAGTTTGCTGATTTTTAGTTTTTAGAATACTTTTCTCTGCACTATATCTATTTTTCATTCACTATGGAGTACATTAAATATAGCAGAGAGACTCTTATGGTTGGGTGCTGGTGGTGGGGTGGTGATGTTGGTGGGGTGGTGCTGTTGGTGGGGTGGTGCTGGAGCCAGGGTGGTGGTGGTGCTGGAGCCAGGGTGGTGGTGGTGCTGGAGCCAGGGTGGTGGTGGCTCAATGGTATAAGGCTCTGGGTCAGTGATCAGAGGGTTGGGGGTTCAAACCTTGCAGCAGGCAAGCCACCGCCATTGGGTCCTTGAGCAAGGCTCTTAACCTCACCTGCTCCAGGGGCAAAGTTTGTTTGTCTGACCCCAGCGTTCAAATTTATATGCTGGGATATGCGGAATCAAAGAATTTCACTGTATGATGTGCATGTGACCAATAGACTGAACTTTAACTTTAACTTTATGTCTATGAAGCATGAATTTACTCACCAAACACTGTTTTTAACCCCGGATCCGAGTTGGCTGAGAGAGATCCTGAGGAACAACAAAGAACGGGACAAACACAAGCGTCCACGAGGGAAACGAGCCGGCATCAGGAACAGGCTAAGGGCATGTAGGGCATGCTAAGGGCAGCCAGCCGAGTTCTTCGCGGTTCACCGCATAGACAGAACGACGGAGTCAGGAAAAACAAAAGGAGGGGGAGTGTGCCTGAATGTAAACAACAGCTGGTGCAATAACGCTAGCATTCTACCTCTCTCACAATCGTGCACACCGAACCGGGAGCTTCTGACTTTAAAATGTCGCCCCTTTTATATTCCTCGGGAATTTAGCTTGGTCATAATCAGCGCCGTCTACATTCCACCACAGTCGGACACAGACAGTGCTTTATGTGATCTACACGAGGCGCTCACTTCATATCAAACTTTCTACCGGGATGCTGTGCTTATTGCTGCGGGGGACTTTAACAGTGCCAACCTCAAATGCGCAGTACCTAACTTTCAGCAATACATCACGCCACTAGAGGCGAAAGGACACTGGATCACTGCTCCACACAACTCAAAGACAGTTAGAAAGTGCAATCTCTCCCAGCGTTTTGGAAGTCTGATCACGTGGCCATTTTCTTGATGCCTAAGAATAAACAAAGGCTGAAATAGGAAGCTCCGGTTCGGCGAGAGGTCACGTGCTGGACAGACCAATCAGCGGCCGCGCTCCAAGTTGCTCTGGATGACCCAGACTGGGACATGTTCAGACGCAGCTCTGATGACATCAGCGTGTTTACGGAAAAAGTTATGGGATTTCTCGGGAAAATGACGGACGATATAATTGAGCGTACCGTTATCAAGACCTTTCCCAATCAGAAGCCATGGGTGAATAAAACTATCCGCGATGCTTTAAAATTTCGCTCTTCTGCCTACAACGTGGGGTTCACGGCGGGAACATGGAGGATTATGAAGCTGCATCCTATAACACAGAGCGCAGAGCAGTGAAAACAGCGAAGAAACGTTACAGCAAAAAACTAGAGTCTCTCTTACATCAGAGCTCTAGAAATATGTGGCAGGGACTAAGATCATTGGCGGACTATAAAACGCCAACATCCAAGATGACGAGTACGGACGCTTCATTAGCACATGAGCTAAATAACTTTTATGCTCGCTTCGAGGCTGCAGCCAACAGTGCCAGGAATGCTAACAGCGCTAATGGTGCTAGCATCTCCACTAACACTGCTTCACTAATGCTGCTGTATGCAAGCAGAGAGTGCAAAAACGGACATCGTGTTCATCACCTCCGAGCACGACGTGAGGACGGCCTTCAGGAGAGTAAATACCAGGAAAGCTGCAGGACGAGACGGCATCACAGGTCAGATCCTGAAAACCTGCACTGATCAGCTCGCTCCGGTATTTACACAGATCTTCAACCTCTCCCTGGAGCTGTCTGTAATCCCAGCGTGCTTCAAGAAGTCCGCCATTGTTCCTGTCCATAAGAAACCCCAGCCTGCCTGTCTTAATGACTATCGTCCAGTAGCTCTGACCTCCACTGTGATTGAGTGCTTCGAAAGGTTAGTAAGAGACTTCATTGCATACTTACATCACACGCACTAGACCACCTGGACAATCGAAATGGGAATTATGTAAAAATGTTGTTTGTGGGTTACAGCTCTGCTTTCAACACCATAATCCCCTCCATACTCACTTCCAAGATGGAGGTCCTGGGATTCGGCACATCGCTTTGTTGCTGGATCTCTGACTTCCTTACGGACAGACCACAAACAGTATGGGTCGGAAAATACACCTCGTCTACACTCACTCTCAGCACTGGTGCTCCCCAAGGCTGCGTTCTGAGTCCCCTGCTGTGCACGCTGTACACACACGACTGTTTGGCCCTTTACAACTCCACTACTATTGTAAAGTTTGCTGACGACACGGTTGTGGTGGGCCTGATCTCCAACAACGACGAGACAGCCTACCTTAAGGAGATAAAAATCCTGGAGACATGGTGCCAGGAAAACAATCTCATCCTGAACGTCAGCAAGACAAAGGAGATGATCGTGTACTTCAGTTCAAAGCGGGAGATGAGGAATACCAACCATTAACCATCAACAGGACCCCAGTGGAGAGAGTGGACAGTTTCCGGAATCTTGGTGGCCACATCACACAAGATCTGTCATGGACACATCTCGACAACATAGTAAAAAAGGCCCGCCAGCATCTGTTCCATCTCAGACGTCTAAAGGACTTTAAATTGCCCTCTCAGGTGCTCAGGACTTTCTACACCTGCACCAGTGAGAGCATCCTGACCGGCAGCATCACAGCGTGGTTCGGGAACAGCACACAGGAGGACAGACGAGCTCTACAGGGGGTGGCACGATCAGCTGAACGTTCTATCCACACTGAACTTCTTGACCTGAACTACATCTACAATAAACCCTGCTTAACCAGGGCCAGGAAGAGTGTTTTCTCTGTTACAGTCAGGAAGCCTTTCCGCTCCTTAAAAGCGAACACAGAGAGAATGAGGAGTTCCTTTCCTCAAACTATCAGGGCCCTCAACCAGAAATACATTTGTTTTTTCTTTGCTCTTTTTGCTTTTTGCACACATCGACACAGGCCTCTCTCTTGGACTTTCTTTTGCACACACTTATGCACAAAATTGCACAGAATGTACTATATGTACACTGTATATATTATATTATAGCACATATACATATTGCATATAGATGTACGTTTGTAATTTGTAATTACTGTACTTATTGTAAATATTATTTATCTGCAACCAACCCCCCTGCACACTTTTTTTTCTCTCCCTCACCCCTATTTACAGCAAACGTTCGGTCAGGTGTCAAAGCATTTCGCTGTATGTTGTACTATGTATGACATACATGTGACAAATAAACTTTGAACTTGAACTAGAGGAAGATTTGAGAAGTAAGAAAAGGTAAAGAGGATGGGAGACATCGTGTTGAGGACAGCCAAGATGAGTGAAGAGGTTGTGGTCCGGAACCTCTCAATAGCAGAACACAACCTCTCACAAATGGTGTCCGGGCAAGCCTAGAGGGCGTTGCTGATCTGATAGAGAACTGGAAAGTTCAAGAAAATAGGGTTAGGACCACAGTACCCTCAATATGGACGCAGTACCCACAATATCCACCACTCTATGGGGGGTGGAGATCGTACAAAGGACAAAAAGCAGAGTGCCCATGAGGGGGCATGCAAAGGAACGTCATGATCGGGAGAGCAAGCTGGATGCTGGAATGGCCAAGATCCAGGACACATACAGAGAGACTGCCCATATGAATGACAGGCAGGAACCAGTGCAGTCCCACAGAGGGCACCATTATCCACCATTATCCGCTTATTAGCCGCTCTTCACATCATTCCAATGATTGGGAAAGATTTTGAGTCTAAAGATTTAGCGCAAATGAGGCAGGAAGCATGACAGGTGTTAGGGTGGAAAAGGACCAACATTGACAACATACACATGTCTCCAGAACACATGATCGCTGCGCAGATTCTAATAAGAAGGGAGGACAGGACAACATGTTTGCTAGGGGTAGGGAAACATGATTCAGACTGAGATAGAGCAGGGAATGACTGAACAAGGGAAGCACTAGGGACAGTACCAAATCAGCTATGAACACTAAAGCAAATTGATGCAGGATTAGTAAAATAAGCAGGACTACAAAAAATACAAGTGAAACCCAAGGAGAGGCTACCCCACCAGAGACAATATCCCTTATCTAAGTAAGCAATAGACGGTATAAGACCAATGATCCATGGCTTGGTAGAAGCAGCCGTTTTTAATTCGAACCAAAAAGTCAGAGTACCACTCCAATCTTTCCAGTAAGAAAACCAAATTCAGATAAGGGGAGATTAGTCCATGAGTTAAACCTCTGGGGTCCGAGGGTGTTTTCAGCCCTATGAGATGTTGTGACATGAGATGTTGTCAATCAGAATGCATTTGAAGCGATTATTGAAGCGCTCACTACTGCTCCAGTGCTTGGTTTTGCAGATTCAAAACTTCCATATGTTTTACATATTGATGAAAGCACTGTACGGCTGGGAGCAGCCTTTTATCAGGAACAGGATGGGCAATTGAAAGTAATTGCTTTTGCCATTCACTGTCTTTCCTGAAATGAGGCCCACTATCGGCACACTATCCGACTCACTTTTATGGCCCTTAAGTAGGAAATCACAGAGAAATTCTGTGATTATTTGTATGATAACCAGTACACTGTTGTCACTGACAGCAATCCTTTGACATATACAATATCTTACAAAAGTGAATGCACCCCTCATATTTTTGTAAATATTTTTATTTTATCTTTTAATTTATAGAAAAAAACATTTATCGAAATCAGGAAAAAACAATAAATGAACATATAGAAAGCCAGAAGGGGTGCAAAAATAAAAATATTTGAAAATATAGGTAAATTAATAATTAAATTCAGATGTTGGAAGACTAAACGAAAGCGAAATAGAAGCAGACGTTAGCTAGAAAGTTCGGTAGAGAAAATCCCAAGGGAATATATCGGCGATTTTGATTTAAAACGAGACAGACACTTTTTATTTTAGAACAAACAATATTTTTTCTACAAGGAATTTTTGAGTGAATATTTTTGCGCATTGTCATCAGGGAAACCACAGAGCCACCCACCGGATCCTGACTAAAGTTAAAGAGCTGAAAAGTTTCAACGATTTCACTCATTCACTGCTTACATTTCTTGGGATGGAAGAAAACAAACCGTGCTGGATGAATTTGTGAACTGGCAACGTACTTTTCTCCTTCTAGCGTTTTTTGTTTCTGTTTCTGTTGTTGTAACTGTTTCATCTAACGTCTTGTTAATATACCAACGATGCTGTTCTTCTGAGTTTAGAGACTGATATTTTAAATCACTGTGAGTATGTTGATAACCAAGCTGGTTGTGCTTGTGAACAGTTAATTTGATTTCCTTGTTGTTTTCTACTGCTATTGTCTGTGCTTTTATCTAAATTAAGGCATTATTATTTTCTGGTTTGGGAATTGAATTGCATATTTAAGCTTGATGTGTTTTTCAGGTTATTAAAATAATGTCATTTTTGCCTAACAAAACCAGTGCAGATTTTAATTAGGAAATTTAAATTTAAGCATTAGTTGCAATAAATTGATAAAATACTGATGTAAATAGGTCAATGCTGAGGATAATTGATGATAAACTCTATATTTGATAATCTTTAAAAATTATTAAAGGGAAAAGGAATTCACAAATCTTAGTATAAAAAAATGGGAAACCCAGCAAGTGATTGTTGTTTTTTCTTTTCGCTCAGTGACAGTCAGTTTTATTGTAATCCCATTCGTCATTGTCTTTGCATTGGCAAACACAAACCCTTAGACAGACAGCTCCCCAGTCTATTCTCCTTTCAAACGTTTGCTCCCTCGACGATAAATTGGACAGCATTCGACTCGAACGAACCACACAGAGAGAGTTTAGAGACTGTTGCGTTTTTGTATGTGTTTTGAGTTCTGGATGCAGGCATTCAGCTAGACGAGCTAGCCTTGTTTTGTACATGAACTCTGTGCTTGTTTCTATTTACTGCTCATCACTAATGGATTTTGCGACCTAAATGCAGGCCAATTTGTTTACCACAGGATTTAACCACAATTTTTGCTGTCAGACTGTACATTCCCCAAAGGTGTTTATGCTATGGAGGCTTTATGTATTCTCTATGATGCTATTAGTGATCTGAAAAATGCTTACCCAGACAGACTATTATCGCCAGAGATTTTGACCATGCAAATCTCAAGTCAGTGCTCCCTAAATTCTATCAATATGTGAATGTTGCGACTAGATGAGCGAACATGCTGGCGCTTGTTTATACTAACATTCCCGGCGTGTACTGTATGGAGGCCCACCCCCAACTCAGCTACTCAGACCACATCTCTATTATGGAAATACCAGCATACAGGCTGCTCGTCAGATGCTCTAAACCGGTGCTGAAACAGGTGAAAGACCAGCAGCACCTCTACTTCCTACACAGGCCCATCTCCCTACCCCCATCCTGACGACGTTCAACAGGGGGACCATTGAGAGCATCCTAAGCAGCTGTGTCATTGTTTGGTCTGGGAACTGCACCATCTTGGACTGCAAGACCCTAAAGCAGGAAGTGAGGCTCATGCTGCATCCTCAAAGCCATGACCATTATGCCTGACTTCACACACCCCTCTAATACACTCTTCACCCTTCTGCCTTCTGTCAGACTTTTAAAATCTTTAAGACTTTTAAATCACATGAGCCAATATTTTATTCACAATAGAACATAGATATAACAAATGTTAAAACCGAGAAATTGTATAATTTTTTGCACAAAATGAGCTCATTTCAAATTTGATGCCTGCTAAGCATCTCAAAATAGTTGGGACAGGGTTATGTTTACCATGGTGTAGCATCTGCTCTTCTTTTCAAAACAGTTTAAAGATGTCTGGGCATCAAGGTTATGAGTTTCCGGAGTTTTGTTATTGAAATTTGGTCCCATTCTTGATATAGTTTTCCAGCTGCTGGTTGTCATTGAAGTAATTTTCATATAATTTTTCATATCAATTTTCCTTTGATGCACCAAATGTTCTTTATTGGTGAAAGATCTGGACTGCAGGCAGGCCAATTCAAGCCATGCTTTTGTAATAGCTGCAGTATGTGGTTTTGCATTGCCCTGCCAAAATACACAAGGCCATCTTTGAAATAGATGTCATCTGGAGGGGACTATATGCTGCTCTAAAACCTTTATATAACTTTCATCATTCATAGTGCCTTCCAAAAAATTCCAGCTGCTCATACCGTATGCACTTATGCACCCCAATACTATCAGAGATGCTGGCTTTTGCACTGAATGCTGATTACATGCTGGAAGGTCTCCCTCCTCTTTAGGACCTGGCATTTGTGATTTCCAACAAGAATGTCAAATTTGGACTTGTCTGACCAAAGAACACTTTTCCACTTTGAAACAGTCCATTTTAATTGGACTTTGGCCCATGGGACACAATGGTGCTGCTAGACCATGTTCACATATGGCTTCCTTTTTGCATGACAGTGCTTTAGTTGGCATCTGCAGATGGCACAGTGGATTGTGTTTACGGACAGTGATTTCTGAAAGTATTCTTGGGCCCATTTAGTAGTCATTGAAAGCCTATGAGTGATGCAGCATCGTCTGCCGAAAGACCAATAGCATCCAATAAAGGTCTTTGGCCTTGTCCCTTACGTACAGATACTTCTCCATTGTCTCTGAATCTTTTGATGATGTTATGCACGGTACATGATGGGATTTGCGAAGCCATTGCTATTTGATGATGAGGAACATTGTACATAAAGCATTCCACAATATTTTTATGCACTCTTTCACAGATTGGAGAAACTCATTCTTAGAGACTTTGTTTTTCTAAGACATCCCTTTATTAGCTAATCAGTTACAGGCCTGATATCAATTAACATAATTAGTTGCTAAATGGCTCTCCCAGCTGAATCTTTATTCATATATCTTCATATTCATATATTTATCCTTTTATTCACTTTATTCATATATCTTTATAGAATATCTTGCTTTTCAGCCATTTGTTGCCCCCATCCCAACTAATTTGAGACATGTAGCGGACATAAAATTTGAAATGAGCTAATTTTGTGGATAGAAGACTAAAGTTTTCTGTTTAAACATTTGCATGCTATCCATGTTCAATTGTGAAAGAAATATTGGCTCATGTGATTTGAAAGACTTTTACTTTTCATTTTATTCAAATAAAAAAAAAAAGGTCCCAACTTTTCCAGAATTCGGATTGTAGCTCTGTGTTTTCAATGTGACTGTTGTTCTGTGTAGCATCATGGTCCTGGAGAAACATTGTATTTGTGTGCACTTGTGTGTTGCTCTCTTGCACTCAGCTCACATATCCTCTCTTTCCCCTTTAAGTCTGTGCTTACTGTGGGTCTGATTTCACTGTCAATTTAAACAAAAATTCTTTTTTGTTTGCTAATCCCGGATTCTGACACGAACTGATGTAACTTAACAGAGCTTCAAAGTTCTCCTTTTTACACTTTTGTTCAGAACATGCACGCACAATAGTTCTCAAGATGTGTAGTACAGTAAATTTCCACTGGTCTGCAACCTATAACTAGAATTATTATATTAATGGGCCCACATGGGATTAATATGGGTTTTTGCCTACAGTAAGCCCACACATGCTGGGTTCATAACAAGAGTGCTAAAGTCTTATTACATATACAGACTTGCTCAGTATTCTGGCTACTCAGTCTACTTTGACTATGAATGGGAACTTTTCCCGGCATGCCACCAGAGGGCAACTAAAACATTTTGCCAAATAAGTCTTGTAATGCATTTCACCCCTTTCTTGTGATTTGTTGTTCCTTTATGTTATGTTCCTATATGTTTTATTTCAGGTAATTCCTTCCCTTAATTAGTTGTGTTTTATACCATTGTGTTTCAATGTATGTTGGACTTGCTTCTGTTGATGTACATGCTGTTAAAGCCTTGTGCTGTTTAGTAGTCTATTCTGCAAATTGCCGTGGTTGCCCTCTGGTGGGCTGATTTGATAAATACTTACATATCCACTGCTGGGCCCCTAAGCAAAGCCCTTAACCTTCAACTGCTCAGTTGGACAAATAATATAAATGTAAGTTGCTCTTGTAATGGGAATTACTTTGTTAAATTAACAAATGAAGTTTTATCTCTTTATATAATAATCAGTTAATGTCTGAGTTAGGTTATTCGTCTGTGTGGAGTGTGGGAAGAGTCTAACCTGTTGTAAAAGGGTGGAAGTAAGTGTAGCGGACTTACGTAATTCTTTGTGTTTGAGACGTTTGTTTTATTTTCGCCATGGGCGCAGCCATTTTGTGCACGTGCGGGATGTGTGCGCGCGCAGGAGGCGCGGGGTGACCTGGGAAAAACCCAGTTGTTGTTTTGGAGAGAAGCCGTGAACACAGACGTGTGTTAGTGCTCGCACAGTTAAGTACGTTTTGGAAAGTTTAAAC
>JAOUQX010086355.1:0-11484 GCA_028566295.1 Liobagrus marginatus
CCTGAGGCGTTCCCATAGTGAGATACCTCACTCATGTTATCAGAGAACCGGGGTTACGTTAGTAACCTTAAGTTTTGTGAACTGATTGCACACACATGCAACTAATCCGCTAATCACCACACAGAGGATAAAAGCCCTCTATTTTCTCCCCTCCGTGTGTTTGTCAGTGTCAGTGTCCTCGTTCGTCACGTCACGTCACGTCACTACACGGCGGTTTTGTACTTAATAGTCTGAGTTTTTGTGTGAACAAGCTTTAATAAAAGCCATGTCTTCTGCATATGCGTCCGGGCATCCTTACTGCCGCACCTATGCTAGCCGACCGTCACACAGTGACTAGCTGGCTAACACTTTAGCAACAATGTAGTGAAGGTATGTAATGTATGTAATGTAATGAAATGGTCTTTTACTCAGTAATGCTGCTAAATGGTTATTTGCATATAAAAACACATTGGAAAAGAATTAATGTTGACCGACTAGGTCACACCCATGCACACGTCACTTCCGCTTTTGGGCTGTTTTTCTTCTTTCACCGTTCACATTTCATTGGTGCACAGATTGCATTATTTTGTCCTACCTGAAATCATGTACAACAGCTGTGTGTATGTAAGCTCACTTGGTTCACTACTCTCTTTATGTCTTGTGGAAGTGGTAGCTCAGTGGTTAAGGTTCAATTCCCAGCACCATAAAACTACCACTGCTGGGCCCCTGAGCAAGGCCCTTAACCCTCAACTGCTCAGTTGGATAAATGTAAGTCGCACTGGATAAGGGCGTCGGCCAAATGCTTAAAAAAGAAATAAATGTCTTATGCATAGAACATGTCTTTTACTTCATATCCACATAATTTACATAAAGTGCTCTCATTTATGTAGACATTGTGATTATGCAGCAAAGCCTCTATTAGGGTTAAGTAACTCATATTTCAGAATGATCCAAGTAAAGAAATGCCAGAAAATAATGAACTCTACTTTTTTTAGTTAGGGTTAAGTTACTTTACTTTTTCTTTTTTTTTAAATGAAAGATATTTTGGTCCCTGACTTCTGCAAAGCAAGACCATTATAAAAGTGTGCTCCATTGTTATCAGAACCTATTTTAAATGCTATGAACAGGAACTAACTGCACCGCGTTCCAACCTTACCTGTAGTTATATCAGCTTTATTTATAGCCTCTTAGAACTCCAGTAGCTCAGACCTAACTGAAATCATGGTCAATAAAAAGCAAAACGCAGGTGAGCAAAGTTTATCCTGAACAAAAAAAATGACTGTTTATTTGATGTGATCAAAATTCTGATAAAAATTACAGAAACTGTAATCGAAGCTGAATGAACATTTGAATCTAGAATGTTTTTGTTGATATGAAGTCGGTAAAAACTGCAATGATAAAATGTCTGATGGAAAATGGCTCTTAGTAGAGCTTCATGTTAGTAAATGCACTTATTAGTCTACTACAGGGCTAATGATCTGATAAAGATGCACATCTGTGCCTCTGTTTCACATTTACATGTGACATGGGCACACATTTTTCTACATTAAACATATAATGAATTATTCAAACATGTTGCTCTGTACAAGGAATCATGTTTCCTGTATTAACTGCCCCGTGATTATTATATGCTCGACCAAATATCACTGATATGGATGTGTGTGAGCAGATTCATGATGTCAATTCACATTTTTAATCTAACCTTATACACATCCGGATCCAAATTGCAGCGCTAAAGCAACAAACCTCCTGTCCTGTTCCTGTCTAATTACACACAGGCACTATGTGCTATGGATTTTTAGCTCAGTGGCAGCTAATCTTATTTGTTAGATGTATAACACTGGGACTTGAACCTTTAACCTTATGGCTATGTCTGTGACATTTTACCAGAACGCCACTTTTCTGCCACTGCCTGTGACAAAATTCTTTAAACAGTGTTATCAATTGCAGAGTCAGCTTGCTCATACACACCCTACTTATCGGCAGGCACATATATATGTATAATTATATGTAACATATATATATATATGTTATTAAAACTTTATTACTTTATTACATATTTTTTATGTAGGTTGCAAATTTGAGTGATGGGGTACAGGAGTGAGGCCTTATTCACTGACAGATGCTCAGCGATCTCAGCTTACACAACCCCGTCACATAATTCACATGGATCGATTCTCTCATTTTGTTGTGGGGGAAGGGAAATGCTAAACCAAAAAGGAACCTCTCCTTATATCTTGTCTATGCGTGTACGTCCTGAAACATTAAGATGCAGATGGTCAGCCATGGAGACGAATGGAGTACTGGTCATTGATGATACGATCCTCAACCTTATTTAGCTGGTAGAAGGAAATGCTTTATAACCAGTATCAATTACTGACACAGATTATTATTGGCTGTCAACCTACAGTGTTCCTAAAAGGAAGTACATTTTACAAATTGAATGTGTTTTATGTAAGTTAAGCTGTAAACCTTTGTTAGGGTTGTGAACCGATGAGCACACGCACAAGCGATTACTACTTGTTATGCTACTATTGTGTGTACTGTACACTAATTCAAATCATATTTATCACATACATATAGTGAAATGTTTTTATTCCGCATATCCCAGCATATGAATTTGAACGCTGGGGTCAGAGCGCAGGGTCAGCCAGAACGAACGGCGGTCCTGGAGCAAGTGAGGTTAAGGGTCTTGCTCAAGGAGCCAATGATGGTAGCTTACCTGGTGTGAGGCTTGAACCCCTGACCCTCTCTCTGATCACTGACCCAGAGCTTCATACCATTGAGCCATCACATCCTCTAGTACTATACTAATGCTACTATTATATAACTGTTGTAATGTGGTAAAAGTGGTCATTTCTATGAATTGTGTGTATAATTATGTGTCTTTAACATAAACACATTCATTGTTTGATGATCATTTCAATCAGAATGATGATTAGGGTAGAAAAAGGAGTCTGTCAGGTTCCCTGGCAGATTGATGTTGATATGTAAATGTTTTGTGCACTCCAGTTACGTTCAAATTCAAATTAGAATACATCGTTTTGATTATTTAGTTTAATTGGCTTAATAGCATAGTAATAGCAATATCTATTAGCAATAGTAAATGGTAGGGACCTAGCATATGTTTGGTTCGTTGTCATGGTTACGTATTTATCTTCAACAGGACTTCATTTACTGTGTTGACTAGAAAATAACCTGATCACATTTATTACCTGAGCATATTTAAAGTAATTGCTAATTTTCCACAAATACTGACATTGAGTATTTAGTTCGTCTCAGTTGTTAGTATGTTCTCTGGATTCCTCCCACCTCCCAGAAACATGACAGTTGTGAGTTGTGAATGAGTGTGTGAATCAAGGAGCAGATCAGTGTGCATAGTGCTTACGATACAATACGACTGGTGTTTCTTGGAATATGTTCCGGATTCACTGTGACCCGGAGAAGGATAAAGCACTTACAAAAAAATCAATGCGTAAAAGCCTTAGTGTCACCCTGCCAGCTATCTAAATTACCAGCCTTGTTCATTAGTTAACTTAAGCTTGACATCAATATATACCAGTTTCCTAGCAACCTTTTTATTCTTGCTATTAACCGTTTGAGTGACAAGTGTAATGTGTGTTCACTATTCCATGTCAAAACATGAAACCTATTAAAAGCACTGATGGTAGTATGGAGCTGGGATTATATGGTATGGTAGTATAGCAGTATGGAACCGTGATCATATTCATATTTGAATCAATTTGACTCCAAATAAAAATGAATGCACAACTCGCTGCAAAACGGAAATGAAAAATTAATAAAATAAGAAATAAGGGGGAAAAAAAGTAAATGTTCCCCATAAGAGGAATCAAAGGAATGACAGAAGAAAGAGACACACAATTAAATTTGTTGTTTTTTGTTTTTTTTCTACTTGTCATTCAGCCTTTTATGAGGAAAAAACAGTATGCCTAATGTTCTCAAGGCTGTCGAAGAATTTAAAAGGGCTGCCAGTTAAGGAATAAAGAAAAGGAAAGAGAACAGGCCAATTTTTGAATCCACCGTTTCCCACAGTGCCTGTCAGCCATACTGATTGCAGTGGTATCAAGCGGCACTAACTAACGCAGAAGTTGCAGGAGTGAAAGAAGAGCTGCACAGTGTGACAGAGCATGTACACAAAAGTAAAGAAGAGTAAATACTGCACTGTAACAGGCTGAAACGAACAGACTGGGGACAGCAGATGGTCTCTGTACTCACGCCTAAAGGCAGCCGAAAGAAGGAGAGCTATGAGCGAACAACACGACACTGCGCTATTAACAAGGTTGGGAAAGAGGGATGGAAACTGTCAGAAAGATGAAGGATGAGAAAGCGAAATAGCAAAAGCAAAATGAAATCTGTTAATTTGAAATAAACTGCACTTTTAAATACAAACGTCATAAACCCACACATTTATGAAAACAATCAACGTAATTGGTTTGCAGAAAAATATATTCATTTACTAGTTTATGCAAATGAACGAGGCCAACCTACAGACAAAAGTAACACAACAGGACACATGAAGTTAAAGGTAGTTTAAGGTAGTAAAACTGTTGGAAACTGTTAACTCCAGTTATATGCCTGCCATATGGCCTGTCCTCCAGTTGCACTGGTTCTGCTCTTTGGGGTTTATTATGGATGTCATTGTTGGCTGTTCACCAACATTGCCTGCAATCCAGTCCAAATAGCTTGGCAACAGCAATAACAGCAACTGACCTCTCTGCTTGCCATATCAGCTAACACCTGCAGTTTAATGACCGGTCAGTTCAGCCCACTATGATAAGTAGTTAAAAACCTCTCTCTAAATATTTGGTTATATGCTTTTAATATCTAAAAAAAAAAAAGTGTGAGAGAGCGAGAGCATGATAAAGTTTGAGAGAGAAAAGAGGTCATTTAGAGATAAGTACAAGGGTCAGGATAATATAGTTTTTGATGAATGATGGAAAATGAAAGTAAACATTCAGAGATGAAGAAATGGTAGGATCTGTGCTGGGAGGGTTAAACAAAATTATGGGGAGGAATAAAAATGCATGTGATGTCAGAGGGCTATAGGTGGTCCCTGCCTTTCTACCTTATCTAATAGTCGTGTTTGATGACATGCATCATGTCAGTGGTGCTCAGCAGAGTGAGGTTCAAAACATTTCATGATTTAAAAAAAAATAAATTTGCATGCTATTCCCGTCTTTGTCTTTCCGCTTTGCTTTTTTCTTGGTCTGCTCATAGTCTCTCAAACGTGCTGCTAAAATTGATTGGCTCTAGTTTTAAAGGCTCTGATCTCTATTACTGTGATGAAAACTGACATGGCTTAAAGCGAAACCATCACCGGTTCACCTGCCATTAAATGCATGGGCTCAGCTAATAACTTCTTTGTACGCCATTTTTCTACGAATCTCATTATCGCACAATTCAAACTAGGACCTCAGCAGGACATGCTGTTGTCATTAGATCATCCATTAATGATTCTAGTTCCTGTCCACATCAGTCCACGCTCCAACCAAAAACATAACCCCCAAAACCTTTGCCTTCTAATGAGCGACATTAATATGCAGTGAGACAGACGGGGTGAGAATGAGCAGGGAATTTGTCTAATTGGTTGAGTAATGTGGTTTCATATCTTGGACATTCAAAAAGTCAAGCTTTGGGTTAGGCAGAACAAGAACAATAAGCCACATCAATAAGTATTGGATAGATAGCGAGGTAAAGGTTACATGTGGCCAGAAGACTGTTTGCGTGGGTGTAGATTTGACCTCATCTGGGTGGTCAAATTAACAAGTCAACACATTCCGAATCTGATCTGAGCGTATGAATTATGAGAGAGCTATGGGCTTTGTAAGCTTCAGGTACACAGAGTTATGCAATTACAGTGCAGTCTTACGGACAACGGCTTTTGGTTTATAGCTTTCAGAAAAGGGTCTAAACAAAGCACCTTTGTCTAAGAATAGGCCGGATGAACACTAGTATTCTGTAAGACTATGCATTTGGGGATTTTGTTCCAATCATGTGGGAGTTCTTATAAAAAGTTCAGGGATTTAGTATTGTATTGTATTTTACTTTAGATACCCTAAAAGTCTAGATACTAAAAAAAGGAATAAACTGCCAGGTGGTGTTTAAGTAGAACCCGGCATAATGATGGCTGTGTGTGCGTGTGTGTGCATGTGTGTGCGTGTGTGTGAATATTAAAAGTGTACACAAATATTCTGTTACTTCAAAACCAGCAGCAGTCTACGATCCCTGATCTTGGATGACTCATGCCGGTTTATGATATTTCCAGCAACTTTGATGATGTGACTTAATAAGATATCAGTTTATGATATGGATATGGATTCAACATTATTGCATTATTATATACAAATAATTGTGCTGATAGGCTACATTCCTGTTCTGTTCTGTGTTCTGTAAGCATCTCCCTTGTAGTTGTTTTGTGTAAATGTGACAAATCGTGGCATTAAAAAAAAATGTATTCCGCCAGGGTAAAAGATGCCAAGAATAATATTTTTCTTCCTTTTAATGTTTGCTCTTAATCTGTATCTGCATGATTTTGAACGGTCTTACTAGATAATTGGCTAATTGGATAATTGCATTGACATACAAGTGTACTGCCATTCCCAGTAAATACACGTACGAGTTTTTTTTAATAATGTTTTTTTGTTGTCAAGGGTCGTGGGTCTATGTGCATTGGGTCATTACTCGTTTTTGATAGGGTTAGGGTTAGGGTTACCCTGAATGTTTAAAAAAGAAGGCAGCATTTTATTGTTTACCAGCAGGATTCATAATAAGATATTCCTTTATACTGGTAGTTTCCTCGGATTGTTACCACGTGTGTGTGTGTGTGTGTGTGTGTGTGTGTGTGTGTGTGTGTGTGTGTGTGTGTTGTGTGTGCGCTGCTAAGATATTTCATAGTAGTGTTGTTACACCTATTTTTCTTAGGTCAAGTGCACTTAAAATGAAAAGCACTTAGCAAGCAGTATAATGTCATTTTTTATCTAATACTGTATACGTGTTCGTGCGTGCGTGCGTGCGTGTATGCGTGCATGTGTGTGTGTGAATGTGTGGCTGTGTTATTTGAGGAAAAGGGTAGCATCTGTGCTCCATTAAAAATGACCGCGCTGGGATCTCTAACTCCTATGTGATCCTTTTCTGTGTCTCTCACGTTCACATTCTCTATCTGTCGTGACTGTGCTTGTACTGTGCAAATGTGTGAATGATGAAAGCCGCAGTATACAATTTAAAAGCCCACTTTACCTGGACCAGGTGAGATTTTTTCAATCTACAGCTGTCCAGTTTCACTACAACTGGAGCCACCAATTCTTCAGGCAGGAGAAGGACTAGATACGGGGTCTTTTGCTTTTGTAGCATATCCACCCCAAGGTTAAACATTGCTTTGTGTTCAGATATATGTTTCTGTACACTGAAATGTGGTTATTTGAATTCCTGTAGCCCAACGAACTAACACATTTATTTTTTGTACCAAATGTGTCAAGTCAAAACACTGTTAACATCACAGGAGCACATCAGTTTCTGAAATCCACAATTAGCCAATCTGGCAACAACAGCAATCCCATGGTCACTAAGAGTGCCTTTTCACCATTCTGATATTCATCAACTGATGATCTTGACCCATATTGTTTGATTTTATGCATTGTACTGCTACCACGTGATTGGCTGATTGGATAATTGGATAATTTCGCTTGTCTAAGGGCTAATAAAATGCATGATGAGTGTAATCTTCAGTGCTGAATTTCTCACACACGATTTGACGTTCTAGCGGCATTGACATCATTGTTCATGATGTCTTTTGAGACTACTTGTTTGCATGCCACACTGTCACTGAGTCTTTTAGAAGGATCCCCATCTCCATTGTGTCATCCTTTCAAGTAAGTTCTTCCAAACCAATGCCATCTTTATTTGCGTTGTGACCCTGCCATCAGTTCCAGTAAACATGGCAATAATCCATATCTTGCGAAATTGCTCTGTGTAACATCAAGAAACTCAGACTGTACCTGTCAGAAGGCATGACTTAACTTCTCATCTAAGCTCCCATCATCTCGCAGCTTAACTCTGCTGACAGGTCAGCTTGTCATTTTGATCCACTGCAAATGATGGAAACTGCAATCGAGCATTTCGTCTTTAGTCAGCCATGCAGAACACAATTCAAGTCCCTCTCTAATACACTTCGATAACTTCCAGTAGCTGCTCGCATCAAATTCTAGTCTTTAATAATTGCCTACAGAGTAACCCTTACTTATTCATTACGAACCAATTCCATTTATATTTGTTCAACAAACTCACCAGTAGACATTGATCTTTAATAAGCAATCCAGAGGCAGTAAGCAAGATGACACAAGAAAGAAACATTGAGATGAATCAGACTCAAAATAGGAATAGTGGGATTAAATCATTATACCATACAGCAGGGCTGGTCAACTCCGGTCCTCGGGGCCACTGTCCTGCAGAGTTTACCTCCAACCCTAATTAAATCCACTTAAACTAGTCAAGTAATGACTTCAAGACCACTAGAAAGCTAAAGGCAGGTGTGTTTGATTAGGGTTGGAGCTAAACTCTGCAGGACAGCGGCCCTCTAGGACCGGAGTTGCCCACCTCTGCCATACAGCTACAGAGAACAGCCAGTTTTATGTGTTGTAAGGATGTTTAGAGTCAGCGTCTTATGAATAAGTGTCCTGGGGTACGTACAGGAAAGTCTGAATTTTAGCAGCAGCTCATAAAACCCTACATTTTCAGCCATCAGTCCACCCTGTTTAATAGTGAGAACACTCTACGTCTCTTTTCTATACTACTGTAACACAGGCTGTGTGTAAAAGTAAAAAAAATATCACAATAGGACGTTCTGTGACACTCTGCTGGGTGGCCGTGACACACTCCAAGCTCTGTGGTTTGAGGCGTAGCCCCAAGAAAATCCTCACGGGTATGACATTCTAAATGCAAGAAATTCAGTCAGTCAACAAATCTACGCGAAATTTGATGATGTTGCCTGTTCAGTAACATTCAATGAGACCAAAATGTACTACTTGGCGCTGCCGATACTCACTCACTTGGTTGCGTTGCATTGTGTTGATCACCTTAACATTTTTCATTTGGAGACATTTCAAAATTAGTCACTTATGTCATTTTTTTGGCCTTGTTGCATCAGTGTTGCGTTTTATTGACAGCAAACAAAGGCGAAATGATAGGAGTAACTACCTGAGATTGACTCCAACAAGACAGGGCCTAACTGTAAGCTTCATTTATCAGATCCACCAACAAATTATATCCAAGTGGTCAGTTTACACACTTAGTTATGATTATGTTATTAAATCAGACTCACAGAAATTAACCTTCGGGGCATATTAAACATCTTTCCAAGTGCTGAATCAATGTGTACATGTAAAGCGAGCCAATACTGGCATACAAGCAAGGTAAATAAACAAACAGCATGACTCAGCATCAAAGTAGAGGCCAGCGAATGATGATAATAGTCCCAAACAGAATGTAGTTACCGGTATGTCTGAGTGCTGTGGTTCAATTAAATGGCAATCATGACAGATCTGAGACATGTATCAGTGATTTGGGGTAAAGAAACGTATTCCTACCCTAACACTGTTCCGAACATCTAACCCTAACACTATTCCTAGTATCTAACCTTAACAGTATTCCTAGCATCTAACCCTAACACGATTCCTAGCATCTAACCCTAACACTGTTCCTAGCATCTAACCCTAACACTATTCCTAACATCTAACCCTAACACTATTCCTAACATCTAACCCTAACACTGATTCAGTGGCGCTATAATAACTTTGGCTTTTGTGCTCACTTTGGTGTAATTTCCTCAAACACATTCCACATACGGTCGGTATCTTAATTGTTTACCTTATTTACTTTCGTCTTCTTCTTCTTCTTCTTCTTCTTCTTCTACCTTTTAAAACAACCATGCAGTCTTCTTTCTGTACATTTATTTCTAGAAAGAAGTCATGAGAAAGCAGTGTTTGTAAATTCTGAGTGCTGTTCACACAAACGCACACTTGAACCCGAACAATCTCTAACAATAACTATGTAGTAAGATTGTAAATTGCTAAAGGTTTATTTGCCTCTTGGTCTGCACTAGTGGGTCAATTTGCTCAGCTTCTTTTGCTAATGTAAAAGGCAAAAGGTACTTGAGGTACTTGAGGTACTTGCTCAAGTACCTCCTATAGCTTACTTGCTTTTAACCATGCCATGATATGTGAGTGAGATTTGTCTGGTTCTTATTTTTATTCTCATTGCAGATTCTGTAAACCATGTGATTACAACGTTGCCTTCTTCTGCATGACTTCATATAAACTATATACAGTACTTTTGCTGTTTTGATAAATTTTACATGTATATCATTTAAATGTAGAATAAATTATAAAGTTAAACGAGGTTCGTATAAAAGTCTTAACACTGTTGAGCTTCACATTTACGGAGTTGTTATGATAAACAAACCGAAACAAAATGAAAAAAATAAAGGTATCATCCAGGATGAATTGATATGGTAGAAAGCAATCATAAGGACTGCGTCTGTCAATCTATATTCCAGTTTGAACGCCGTTCTAACCTGCTGAGTTCCTCTGTCAGCAGGGTCTTATTGTGTTTCTTTTTTTCAGCATATTGGATTACTTCGCATTTCTTACGTTAATAAAAATACTAGAATAGTAAAGAAAACTTTATTGTTAAAACCAAAGCTGTTCTGCTTACGGCCCTAAATGCGACCAGATGTTTTTTTTATTCCCGATGAGACAAGAGGACGTGAAGAGTAAAAAAAAGAAAAGAAAATAAGAAAACAATGAAATGTACAGGAGCAGGTTATGCCAGACAACAGAATAAACAACTAGGCTGAAAGCCATGCTGATATCCAAGCAGACAGGCAGATCGACACACAGATGGATGTGCATGGTCCAATTCTTTGAAATGTGAGGTGAGAGTGAGGTGGTCGAACTTAAAATTGAAAACATAATAAAATGAAAATTCTGAGCATGTAAAGAGAAAAGCAAGGACGAGAATAAAATAGTTATTTACTGAAATCATTTTTTTTTCTACCTTAGTTTTTTTCTATCAAACCTCTACTATCTACTGGACATTCTGGATGCATGCTTGTGGCAGTTTTGCGAAGGAAACAATCTTCAAGGTTAATGACCTGAATAGTGTTTAATATACAATGGTCTTGGCTGACAGTCTGATGCATATGGCACACAAAGTTGAAAACAATTTCAGGAGTTGGAAAGTTACTCTGGTTGGTTAGATTCGACACGATGCTGAACAAAACAAACTATGATTGGTTGATTTACATATTCATATGTCTTTTGGCTAATAAACAATATGGAGACCTAATCTAATGATGGATGGTGGTGGCTCAATGGTAAGGCTCTGGGTCAAGTTCAGTTCAAGTTCAAGTTTAATTGTCACATGCACATTATACGTGGTACAACATACAGTGAAATTCTTTGGCGACCGACCGAAAGTTTGCTGTAAAGT
>JAOUQX010086416.1:0-11481 GCA_028566295.1 Liobagrus marginatus
CAGGAGCCAACAGCAATCAGCCCTTGACTCCAATCAGCTGAAGTTACCCTGCAGGTAGCACAAACACAGACAGCATACGGAACAACAACCTATAGGGTTGTAACATGAGCATTTTGGGCAAAATATCCAACATTATATGTTTGATTGTGCCTCGGCACAGATGTCTTTAAATTTAAACTCTATCTAGAAAAATCTGTAAATAAAACTTTGCCAGCTTTTGATGAGCAATCAGAATTTTCTGATCTGCCATCTAGATGATGAAATATACAGTATTTAAAAATGTAAGTTGGACCAGGAGAGAACTTAACCAATAAACGAGGTAAGCAGCCGTATAGGGCCCCCCACCCCCTAGAAATTCCATGAAGCCTATAGAAATACTATTTTAATCAGGCTGCTTCCGTCAATGTTATTTGTTGTAATGTTAAATGCATGCGGTTAGGCTTGGCAGTATGGATCTGTTCTGGGTGAACTCTCATGCCATGCTCCCCGTCCATACAGCCTTGCTCTGACAGGGCGGGCAGGGCAGTGCGTCGAACCCCCCCAAAACAAACCATATGCTTATCACCCCCAAACCTACCGATGTGATCAGGTTGGTGGCGTCTTGTGCTGTCTGCTGTCATGGATAGTTGGGGAAGCATACCTGCGGTGTTGGTGCCGAAAAACTGTTTTTAATTTTTTTTTTTTTTATTGGTGAACAACAAGCTCTTGTTATGATCGGGTGGTACTGATTGTCGAGGAAGCATACGCCTGGCTGTACTGGCGTTGACTTTTTTATTTTGTTTTGTTTAACAACAAGGTGTAGTTATAGTCAGGTAGTACAGATTGTTGGGGAAGTATACACACGTTATGGAAACCCCTGCAGGGTTTATTTTTTTTGTTGTTGAACAACAAGCTGTTGTTATAATCAGGTAGTACGGATTGTTGGGGAAGCATACACCCGGCTGTATTGCGTTGACATTTTTTATTATTTTTTTTAACAACAAGCTGTTGTTATGATCATGTAGTATGGATTGTTGGGGAAGCATAAGTCCAGTGGTGGCTGCATCGGGCGCTGTGAGCGCGAGTGTTGGAGATTCCGGAGGATGCCTGAATGTTACGGCTATACAGAGTCACGAGAATTTTTCCTATGGGCCAGTTTGAAATAAGCGGGGGAGGTGCTTTATTGGCCAGACGCGAACTTCTGAGAACTAGAACTAAGTCTTCGCCTGGATCCAAATATCCGCCGCCGTTTCTCGGGGAAAGCTGTTCTGTATGCGATTCCGAATTGGACATGGTGAGTTGCTGGGTTGAGCTAGATTAGCGGTTTCTTGATATGCTTAGCGTGTACCGAGCGCAGGTTTAGAAGTGCAGATTAGTGCGACGTGCGCTCTTAAACAGTTAATGCAGTGTCGGCACCAAACGCTAACTTTGGGCCGTCATACTCGTCTTAAGGGTAATAGCCAACCACCTAAAAACTGACTCACTTTGTTCTATCTGTCATAAATGCTAGGGTCTCAGTAGCAGCACACCAGCATGCAGAAAAATGAAGACAAGTTGAGGAAGAGCAAAAAAACAAGTTTTATTGCAAAAATCTAAGTCAAAATTGTTTGAAAGCTTTCAAAGGATCAAAGCCCAAAAAGTGCAATCTGCTGGATCTGCCCTACTCGACCTGGGAAAATCCCCAACAGCCAGATGAACCCAACCTCTGCTCTCCGTGCTTCAGCTTATATACCTGATCTATCCACCTCCTGACCAATCCTGTTTCCCTTACGTTCGCATCTTGGTAGTCTTAACCTTCTCCCGTTTCCAATATCTCATGTAAGTCAACTTTTTCCAGTCCTTTTTTGGTTATGCTTGGTTCCACTCAAAACTCAGTATCAGTGAATAAACAGCCATTGTTACGCACCCCGCTCCTAATATATTCGCCTTTTTTATATGTTAATTTTTTTTTAAAACAACCTCTCCACTATTCTCTCCCTTTCTCTTCCTGCCTTGTCCTTATTCCAAACATGGACTCTGCTGGAGACACTTCACTTCATCATGATTATTTTCCCATTTTGGATATTATTCTTCTTTGTGGGAGATTAAATTTTGTTTCCTGCAATAATGCGTAAGTCTCTTCTCATCTCTCATTTCATATGCTTAAGGCTAGATTTTTGTATTTTTAGTTGGTTAGTTGCCTATATTTTATTCACTGATCATTTTGTCTCTCTTTTTTCCAAGCCACTATATGTGTGTGTATGTGTGTGCCTGCGCTTTTACTATAAAACCAGTGTTTAAAGTCTGCTCTCTACATTCCTGAGTTTCTCATTCCCCCCTCCTCGCTGTGTGTGTTTGTGTGCTCGGATGCTGATGTTCTCTTTACCATCTATCCATACTGCTCATGCTTGTACCCATCTCTTGTCTGATTAGAATCCTGTTACTGGTGGCCTTATTTGGACATTAGTCTGTCCCTAGACCTACTCTATGAGCTCTCATCTCCTTAATTGGCTCTGTGTGCGAGCCCTCGAGTTAGATCCTCTGAGCTCAAAGACATACACACATTCTAACCACCTTTATGTTTTCTGCGGTTTCTTTCATCAGATCCGACAACATTCACCCCTCAAAGTCCTGTCGACACACCTACGTGTTCTTCAAATCAATGGCGTCCCCCACCATGCCTGGTGCCGCTATTTGCAGAGATAGGTCAGGCCTTAGAGGATTGCCTATCCGTCCTACCAGCTGAATCATCTCCACACCTGCTTCATCAACTGCCCTCTCTGAGTGGTCAGCTGTCCCTGCAGCTGCATGCATCGGGTCAGCAGCATCAACGACAAGCACCGGCCTTTCCCCCTCTGATGCAATGCCCTGCTGCCCATACCATCTTTCCAGTTCAACCGCAGCTGCAGCGTCAAGCTCTTCCACCCATCAGGCCTGTGCATACATGAGAGGTTTTCACTCAGACTCACCCATCAACTCCTGGCACTTTGGTTTTATTCCTGCTGACTCTGTTAGTGGCCCGAATTGTGATTCTGGCTCTATCTGTTCCAATCGTTCTCACCTTTCCACTCCTCAGGCTACCTCCACCTCTAGACCTGCTTCAGTGGAGCTATCTTCTGTCTGTTTGAAATCCCCATGCCCTACTCGCTCCGTTAGTTTTCCACCTTTCCCTGTTCATCCCTCAACACCTTATTATCCTCTTACTCGCCGTCGTCTAGCCTTTTCTAGCCATAACCGATTATGCTCCTACTTCACCGGTTGTTCAGCCTTCTCCCACTCGTGGATCTGCCTCTCAGAGTTTCTCACCTATGCTGCCTACTAGCTCTCCTAGTTTTCCTTCCTCCCTCTTCATTTTATGACTGCATTCTCTCTTCTGTCTATCCTGGATGCCTTGAAGCTGGTTCTCCTAATTTGTCAGACTACTAGTGGGGCTCCTTTTTCCTCAATAAACTTCCATGTTGTCCTGATCAGTGTGTGGTGTGATTTCTTATTTTGATATGGTTTTACCAATTACGCATAGCACAACAGACTATAATGACGTGGATCAGATGTACAATGTATTCTATAATCACTTTTTATGGTCACACTGATTCTATTTTTCCACCTTACGTAGATATAGTCGCCATATGTTCGTTGGTTATATATTTATTGCTTATATTTCTACTTTTATGGCTATATGTTCATCGGTTATATAGGTTTATCTATCAGTTATATTTCTTCTTTTAATCATTTTAAGGTTACATATTGATTTTGCCTACATTTCTACACACTCAATGGTTATATATGGCGTTTTGATAGTACCTGTTTTTTTCTCACGTCCCTCTACCTCTTTTTATCCTTCTTACCTTACCTCTATCTTTTAGTGCTACTCCTAATATCATATAATAATTTCTACCTTATTAGGTTTCTACTACTTCTCCCGTCTGTCCTCCTAAATTTTGCGTACAGCAGCGTGCGGCTAGCTATGGAGAGGTGAAAAGAATGTGGCTTTAAATGGTCGCTGTGCCAGGTGTCAGGAATGGATTGGTGTGTGTCCTGGAACAGATGACTGTCAGCTGGTGCGAGCTTGACTAAAGTGGCCTGCCTGAACTAATGCGATGCTTGATTTTAGTTTTCTGCATGTGATTTAATTTGTATACAATTTTACATTGCAAAAACAAAAGTTCCGGGTTGCGGATATTTTAAAGTGTAGTTTATTTGCAAATGTTGATTAAAAAAAAAAAAAAAGACACAATAGAAAAACAGTGTTTTGAGTTCAAAGTTTGACTAATTATGACACATGCCTATAATCTCTTAGGACTCCAAATCATAAAATCAGACTCTGAGTTGGACAATGCACATAGACAAAAGAAAACAAGTTAATTCTTTGTAAATTTATTAGGTAAGTTTTCTTTGAGAATTGCTAACAGAAATACGGTATATAATGTATATAATGTAAGTATGTGCAATATATGCAATATATGCAATATGGTGTGCAGTCAAGAGCACTTTCTATATTAAATTGACCGCTTATAATTACACATACAGTAGGGTTAGAACTTGTATCATCATACAGATTGATTAATGTAATCACCTAATAGTACAATCATACTTACTGAAGAATTATAAACCTTACATCTTAAATCCAACCTAAGCAATGCATGTCGATTTATGGTGTAGTTTTGAATAAGTTGTGTGTGATGTTTTCATATAAAACAATTGCAAATATATGCCATTATGCTTATTTTCAATACTTTACATTAAAGCTTTTGTCAACTCAGCTGATCAGTGTAAGGAACCGGCAGGCCAGGTAGGATCCATGTGCAGGGTCTTTATTCCACAAACAGTGTTTTCAGAGTATAAATGGCCAAACATAGGCAGTAGTGCAAACGTGGATAACGAGAGAGACACTGGTTACTAGGTAAACTACTGGTGATGTGGAACTATACAAAAACAAAACAACAAACATAGAACAAGGCTTCGTAAATCAAACGGAATGATGTGGTACATGGTTTGGTAAAGTAAACTGACTAACAATACTTCGCCCAGAACAAAGGAAACACATGGCTCAAATACATTTGCAAACAGGAAGTGACATGGCAGGAAGTGGAAGTGAGTCATGTTCAGGTGAGAGTTCCCTCTGCTGGAGGGAGGCCGGAACCGACGTTACAGTACCCACCCTCCAAGAACACCTGTAGGTGTTCTTCTCTGGGGCGAGCCCAGGCCATAGGAACCATGGAGGCGCCAGTGAGGCCAAAGGGGGGAGCGACGGGAATGACAAGGCCAGAGGGCGGAGCAATGGACCCGGCAAGCATGAGGTCGTCGATGGGTGTGCATATGTGGCGAGAGGGGGGAGCGAGGGAGGCGCCGAGGCCAAAGGGGGGAGCGAGGCACGAGCTATGTCCGAGGCCGAGGTAGTCGACCGAGCAACGTCCGAGACCGAGGTAGTCGACCGAGCGACGTCCGAAGCCAAGGTAGTCGGCCAAGCGACGTCCGTAGCCACGTAGGCAGACCCAGCATTGTCCTCCTGCGAGCTAGGGGACGGGGCGACGTCCTCGGCCAGGCTCGGAAACGAAGCGACATCCAATGCTGAGGGGCAGCCACAGCCCGAACAAACATGGCCGTGGGTGGGGGGGGTTGGGTTCCCCTTACTACTGTTATTGTGCCTATCCTCATCTATGGAACTGGTACTTGACTCGGGGGTTTGGATAGGGCTTATACAGTGTACAGGGGCTAGCTCGGGGCTGAGACTTGACTCCACGGGAGGCTCTTGAGCGGTCCGGGGCCATAACTAAGCTCTATAGTGGGTTCAGGAACGTACCTAGGTTCTGTGGCAGGTTCAGGGCCATAACTGAGCTCTATATTGGGTTCAGGAACATAACGGCTATATAGTGGGTTCACGAATGTAACTAGGTTACATGGCAGGAAGTGGAAGTGAGTCATGTTCAGTGTTCAGGTGAGAGCTCCCTCTGCTGGAGGGAGGCTGGAACTGACGTTACAATCAGATTATTAGCCTTATAACTGTATCAAATAAGTAACCATTACACCTATGTAATAGTTAATACTGATTGCCATAGTATTATTAAAAATTGGACAGAGCATGACTATTGCAGGCTGGCAAGTCTATGGTTCACACTGAGGATTAAAACAAATCAATAAATCAGCAGCCTGCTTTTGTCTTCAGATCTTTTCATTAACATTAAGGTATTGCATAAAGAAAATCCTATAGACACCAGACTCTCAAAACACCCCCAGATAGAGACACAAACACCATGATTTTGCCCGCACCCAATTCTGTTAACAGCAGAAACCACCCCAAGTATGCCTTAATTTTAGATTTATTTATATGTAGCATCATTTATTATAGTTTCATATAAAAAGTTATATGCCCAGATGTAAGACTTTTCAAAGGCACATTATTGATTATTAAGAACAGTCTTGGCCTGATAATATGTTCAGATACATGTCTAAAAAAATACACAAGTCATCATTCTTATTTATCTAAAATATGTATAGTTTATTATAGTTCACACTTTTGTAATCATAGATTTGAATAGTCAAACACAAAAACTGAAAAAATGCAGATGATTATCTGACTTGCAATTTGTATACCTTTAGGATAAAAGGGGTTTTTCTGGGTTCGTTGGTGGTTCATTAAATATTTAAAATGTATTGGCATCTGTAAAAATATTTCTACCTAGAACCCTTTCTTGTAACAAAACAATTGGTTGTTAGCTTCTACCTGTAACATCCCAGTCGCGTTCTCCGGAGTACTGAACACTTCCGGTTCACCAGTGCATCACTTCCGGGTGACGTCATTCCCCGCGATGCACCACTTCCGGGTCACACCCTATATTAACAGTTCCTGGGATCTAGGACAACGTGAAGTATTGTTTTGGGTACTGTCAGAACGCTACTGAACCTCTAACATTGTTATTCTTACTATTTTCACAGAAGACTTCTCCCAAGCCTTGAACAAGCTGCCACTCCAGCCTATATGCACTGCCTTGCGCCGTTCTAGGAGAGAGACTTTATTTACTGCGCCGACGCGACGTGGTCCCCCCAGGACATCCTGAGTTCCCTTTTTCATCACTGTGTTCATTCAGTTTGTGCTCTTCTCCTACCTCCTTCTGTTAAATATAATAAACCTTGGTTTGCTTATGCTGCAATTGGATCCTCCTCTGTTTGACTCATTGTGCTCGTGCCTCCCGCCTTACAGAAATATTTCACCTAATTATGGATCCAGCAGACCCAGCTCACCAACAGGCGGTGATCGCCCACCAAGCTGATCACATCCGAGACCTACAGGCACGCCTGGATGCCCTCGGTGCGGCGATGGCCAACCCCTCCTTCGCAGGTCACGTGGCACACGGACATATGTCTGCACCTGAAAGGTTTGACGGTACGGCGGGGCGATGCGCCACCTTCTTGCGGCAGCTAGATATTTTTTGGAAGCACAAGACACCCAATTTGGGCATGATAATGCTCGCTGCATGTTTTTGCTCTCCCTACTGACCGGAAGGGTGGCTACGTGGGCCACGGCAGTGTGGGACGCCGACAGACAAGTGCGCAGAGACTACGCCTATTTCACACGATGTCTACGTGACGTGTTTCAGTACCCCGCCGAAGGCAGGGACCCGGCAACTCAGTTGCTCGAGCTACGTCAGAAGGGGCAACCTGTGGCGGATCACCCCATCACATTTTGCACCCTCGCCGCCCAGAGTGAGTTTAATGGACCCGCCCTCAAGGCTATATTCCGAGCTAGCTTAGACCCATCCCTCCAGCGAGAGCTGCTCTGCAGATCAGAAGGTTTAGACTATGAACAGCTAGTAACCCTAGCCGTCCGGATGGACAACCTGAACAGAACTCAGGACCACCCTGCCGCGGGGAGGACGCCCCGTCTACCATTTCTGCCAGAGCCACGACCCCGGCAATCTGCGGAGCCCATGGAAATGGGGGTCGCACGATTACCCCAAGCGGAGCGGCAGCGGAGAAAACTAGAACAGCTCTGCTACTATTGCGGAAAGAGGGGCCACGACTACGCCCGGTGTCCAGCCAAAGTGGCTCGTCAAGTAAGTCCTACCTCACATTTTTCTCAGTTGAGCATAACCGTACAGTTAACCACTGCTAATCAAGAACAGTCGCTTTCAGCCTTGATCGACTCCGGGGCGGCAGCTAATATCATGGATATAGGCCTAGCTCACAGACTGGGAGTACAAATAGTGGAACGCTGGCCTCCAGTTCCGGTCACTACGGTGGATGGAACCCCCATAGGGAGGGGCAAAGTCACACATCAGACACCACCAGTAAAACTGAGGATAGGGGTGCTACATGTGGAAAACATCTCCTTCGCCCTGATGGATGCAACTCAGAACCCCCTGATCTTGGGCTATCCCTGGCTGGCCGCGCACGAGCCCCAGTTCGCCTGGGGTACCAGAGAACTCACCAGGTGGTCGCCCCATTGCATAAAGCACTGCCTCCAGGGCAGACCCCGGCCCCTCGCGCAACCTCAGCATAGGGCGAGGCGAGGAAGGGAAGCAAAAGGGGTCCACCAACGACCAGTACAACCACCCACAAGAGGGGACCCGGCCATCACGTGTCTCAGGGCGGTTACATTGCCTCCTCTGACCCCTCCCCTCCCAGAGGGCGTGCCCGTGGAGTACGCAGAATTCGCCCAGGCCTTCAGCGAGGGCGAGGCCAGGAATCTCCCACGCCACCGCCCCTATGATTGCGCCATCGACCTGCTACCAGGCGCCACCCTCCCCAGAGGGAGAGTCTACCCGCTGTCGGTGGCCGAGACACGGGCCATGGAGGAGTACATCACAGAGGCACTGGGGCAGGGCTTCATCAGACCATCCTCGTCGCCCATGGCATCGGGCTTTTTCTTTGTGAGCAAAAAAGATGGAGGTTTGCGGCCGTGCATCGACTATAGGGCATTGAACGGCATTACTGTACGTAACCAGTCCCCTCTTCCGCTCATACCGGTGGCCCTGGAGCAACTAAGGGAGGCACGGTGCTTCTCCAAGCTCGACCTTAGGGTGGCATACAACCTCATTCGTATCAGACAGGGAGACGAATGGAAGACCGCGTTCACGACAACCAATGGTCATTATGAATACTTGGTCATGCCCTACATGCTAACCAACGCCCCCTCTGTATTCCAGGGCTTTATTAATGATGTGTTATGACAATTTCTGGGGCGTTTCATCATTGCCTATATAGACGATATCTTAATTTACGCACGAAACTGGCCGGAACACACAGCACACGTCCGGGCAGTTCTGTCCTGTCTGCAGGACAACCACTTGTACGTCAAAGCGTCAAAATGCGAGTTCCATGTTACCAGCATCCACTTTCTGGGATACATCATCAGCCGGCAGGGAGTGGAGATGGATACCGCAAAGGTCGATGCAGTGGTCACGTGGTCTCTCCCCACCACCATAAAGCAATTACAACGTTTTCTGGGCTTCGCAAATTTTTACAGACGGGTCATCAGGGGGTACAGCACAGTGGCCGCCCCAATCACGGCCCTCCTAAAGGGGCAGCCACAGAAGTTAAAATGGACCGAGGAGGCATGCAGGGCCTTCGAACAACTCAAGAATCGGTTCACGTCAGCGCCCATTCTTAGGCAACCAGACCCGGACCGGTCGTTTACAGTGGAAGTCGATGCCTCGGACGTAGGGATAGGGGCCATACTATCACAGCACCAAGGTAACCCATCTAAAATGTTTCCATGTGCCTTCTTTTCCCGCAGGCTGACGCCCGCAGAGCTCAATTATGATGTGGGGAATAAGGAGCTACTGTCAGTTAAAGCCACCCTGGAGGAATGGAGGCATTGGTTGGAGGGGGCAAAACACCTGTTCGTTGTTCTCACGGACCACAAGAACTTGGAATATATCCGGACAGCAAAGAGATTAACACCAAGACAGTCCAGGTGGTCATTATTCTTCGAACGTTTTAATTTTGTCTTCTCTTTACCACCCAGGGTCGAAGAACATCAAGGCCAATGCCCTGTCCCGCCTGTACGACCCCGAGGAGGCACCCGAGGACCAGCAACCCATCATCCCCCCAGCGCTGATTCTGGCACCCATTCAGTGGGACCTCATGGAGCAGGTGAGGGCTGCCCAAAGAACAGGGAGGTCCGCGCCGGGGCAGCCGGCCGACAGACTGTATGTGCCTAAACACCTTAGGAGACAAATACTGCACTGGGTGCACGATTCACCAGCTACAGGACACCCAGGGGCAAAACGCACGCAAGTGCTCCTCCAACACTCCTTCTGGTGGCCCAACCTACCCAGGGATTGTCAAACGTTTGTGGCGGCATGCCACCCGTGCGCTCAGGCACGCTCTCCTCGCATGGCACCGGCCGGATTGATCCAACCACTACCCACCCCCCACCGCCCCTGGTCTCACCTGGCACTGGACTTCATAGTGGACCTACCGCCATCACAGGGGCACACCGCCATTCTGGTAACCTTGGATCGATTCTCTAAAATGTGTCGCTTAGTACCCATGCCGGGCCTGCCCACAGCAACTGAAACGGCCCAAGTGCTATTTGAACAAGTGTTCAGAGTCTACGGTCTCCCCGAAGATATCGTCACAGACAGAGGGCCACAGTTTACCTCGCAGGTATGGGGGGCATTCTGCAAAAATTTAAACATAACAGCTAACCAAACCTCTGCATACCACCCACAGGCCAACGGACAGGTGGAACGCCTTAATCAGGAGTTGGGGAGGCACCTGCGAATGTACTGTAGCAAGAACCAGGACCAGTGGAGCAAGTTCCTACCTTGGGCTGAATACGCACAGAACTCCCTCACACACGCGTCCACATGGCTGACACCGTTCCAATGCGTCTTGGGGTACCTGCCACCCCTCTTCCCCTGGGCAGGGGACCAGTCCGATGTCCCAGCGGTGGATGACTGGATGAAACGAAGCCAGCAGGTGTGGGAGGGGGCCCACGTGAGACTCCGGCGAGCCTTCCGGGTGCAAAAGATTAGGGGAGATAGGCGGCGTCGCAAGGGACCACCGTATCACCCCGGTCAGTGGGTGTGGCTCTCGACAAAAAAACCTCCGCCTCCGCCGTCCCTGTAAGAAACTCAGCGAGCGGTACACGGGGCCCTTCAAAATCGTGAAGCAGGTTAGTCCTGTCACATACTGCCTTCAGTTACCTAACACAGGTCGCATTTGCTCCTCTTTTCAAGTATCTCTGCTCAAGCCTGCTCCAGGTCCTCACACGAGGGCAGCCACCCCCCCTGCCTCCACTGGAGATCGCACCAGCTTACTTGGTAGATAAGATCTTAGACTCAAGAAGGAGGAGGAACGGTCTGCAGTACTTGGTGAGCTGGGAGGGCTACGACCCGGAGGAACAGTCCTGGATCCCCGCCAACAACATCCTGGACCCCTCACTGGCCACGGACTTCCACAGAGCACACCCCAACCGCCCGGGGCTCAGGCCCAGGGGCCGGCCCAGGAAATTAGCGCCAGGAGGCGCTCCTCAGGGGGGGGATACTGTAACATCCCAGTCGCGTTCTCCGGAGTACT
>JAOUQX010086428.1:0-11479 GCA_028566295.1 Liobagrus marginatus
ACGGGCTAAAAAGCCATACAACGAAGGGGACTTCATTAAAAAATGCCTCATTGACGCTGTTGAAATCTTGTCTCCTGCAGACGACAAACTAAAACGTAGCATATCAGACGTCCAACTGTCCCGCCACACTGTTGAACGCAGAATATCGGAAATTAACACGGCTATTGAATCACAGTTGCACTCTGACCTTCAAGCCTTCATGTGTGACCTTCATGTGTGCCCATGTGTATGATGTGGCTCTTTGCAGTAACACGGCTCTTATTCTCTCACATGATGGCCACCCCTGCCCTAGCCAGTGATAAAATATTTGAGGAAGAAGGTCAGATGTATGCTAATATTCTAGGAACCAGATTTCAAATAGATACAGGAGCAGATGAATCCACAATAACCCAGGCTGAGGCTGGAGATTTAGAAAAAACTGAAAAACAATACATCATAGAAGGTTATGATGGAGCACAAAAATTTGCTGATGTTAACAAAAAAGGGGATCTTGAGATAATCATATGAGGTAATCATAGGAGGAAGTAACCTCTTAGCCACAAAAGACTTAAAGATTCTAAAAGTGAATAATATAATTAACATAGCACAAGATATTAAATGCCTGGTAGCAAATACTAGCCTGAATAATACTAGGCTTCAAAAACTGCTCAAAAAATATGAGAAATTTCACAGTAAGACAAAGAATGATTGTGGATTACTACAGACGAAATATTATAGGAGGTATACGCCCTCCTCAGATAAAATACTGTTAAAGTGTTAAAAATAGTGCAGAGTGTACTGACCACTTCACCAATACAGGCCGTAGCTAAACCTGATAAAAGATGGAGATTAGTTACAAATTACAAAGCACTTAACAAAGTAACAGTGCCTGAAACAAGATACCACATTAATGTGCATGATACCACTAATTTGTTAAGACAAGGTAGATTCCTGTCAAAAATTGATCTAGCAAATGGATTTTGGTCCTAAACAAAGACTCACAAGAAAGAGCAGCGTTTACTTTCGGAGGAAAGCAATACGTTTGCACTAGATTACCACAAGGGTTCATTAGTAGCCCAAACATATTTCAGGCATGTATGCTAGACATCCTGAAACACATCCCATATACAGTAGTGTATATAGATGACATTTTCATAATGACAGAAAGTGAGGAAATGAGAAACCCTTTAAAATTCTAGAGGTAGTTCTAGATAAAATAGCCCAAGCATGCCTTAAGCTTTCTGTAATGGGAATTACATTGTTAAAATTAACAAATGAGGTTTTCTCCATATGTATAGGCAGTTAAGCCTGAGCTGATTATTTGTCTGTGTGGAATGTGAGTTTTCTAACATGTTGTAAAAAGTTCAGAGGTGAATTTAGGAATGGAGGTTACTTGTTCTTGTTTGGGTCAAGAGAAAGAAACGGTACAAGAGGAAAGAAGTAATAAACCAGAGACAGAAGTGAGTTTAAGCTACCAAGCTGCAGAGATCATTTAGATAACGGTACGTCGTAAATCCTTTCGGATCCACCCGTAACCATCCCTGTCCAGGGTGGCTGAAGAATATAAGCTCTTGGAACAGACATCTATTTTGAAGTTGGTCTAAAGTGTTTTGCTGAAGCTATAATAATAACAAAAGATCTGAATGATTACTGACATTTTCAGATCCTATTTGTCACATACACGTACATGCAGTGAAATGTTTTATTTTCTGCATATCCCAGCATATCTGTCAGAATACACTGGGATCAGAGCGCAGGGTAGGCCAGAACGAACGGCGACCCTGGAGCAAGTGAGGTTAAGGGTCTTGCTCAAGGACCCAATGATGGCAGCATGTCTGGCATGGGGCTCAAACCCCCAATCCTCTGATCACTGACTCAGAGCCTTATCCACTGAGCCACCATCACCCTGTACATTTTAGAACAATTCCCTATTGCTGGCAATAAAAGAGAATATTCCTGTTTGACTAAAGTTTCCATATCTCTCTAAGGTGATTTATTTAGCAATAGGTACATTTCCAAAACACTTCCATCAAGAAAATGGAGATAAGTAAGGAGAAAGTGCTTTCTCCTGAGAATACTCCTGGAGAAATACAATTTGGGGATTTACCATAACAGGAAATGGGAAATGTATGTCAGAAACAATGAGAGAAAGACTGATAGATACATTGGCAAGAAAACCAGCCACAAACGATCAAACAGATACAGAGTCTATTAGGAATGTTGAATTACATTCGGACCTTAGTGCCAGGGTACAGTAAAAAAGGCAAAACCAACTTTATAAGAAAACTTCCCTGAAAAGACTGAAGTGGGAAGAAAAAGATAGAACATTAAAGGATAAACTAATCTTAATGGCTCTAGAATCAGGACAATTAGTGAGAAGAAACAAGGACACCTCGCTAGTCCTGACAGTAAATAACACTGAAGCTGAGGTAGAAGCTGTCATAAACAATGAGGGAGATCCCCTACCTAAGCTTCTACTCCTATGCAAAGGAAGGAAAAATACTTTAGCATCCTCCCAACTCAGCGATCGACATTTTGATGATAGTTGCTAAGCTAATATTGCCAATAAACGCAATCGCTAAAGATAAACAAATAATTGTAGAAGCTAAACCCATATACCCAGAAGGAATAGGGGTCTTAGAGACAGAACATAAAAATCTGCTCAAAAACAAAGAAAAAGTACATCAGTTCACTTGGGGAGAACTGGGAATCCTCCTTAATGAAAACCAAATAAGGTTTAGAACTAAGAAACAGCCATGAAAAGAAAAAGAAAGGTGTAGTTATTTTTACAGATGGCTCCACAAGAGGTGGAGAGCCACTGTCATGCCCATGGACTAAATCCGGTTGGCCACTAGATGGCAGCACCATGAAAGCAGGCTTGAACTACATGTCTGCATGTGTGTGTGCGGTTCCCACCTGCTTTCTGAACTAAACACACACACATGCAGCTCATTGTGTAATCACCACACAGAGGATAAAAATCCTTCTCTTTCTCCCCTCTGTGTGGGTTATTATCAAACAGTGTTGCGTTTGTGCTTCATGTCACTGCTCAGTCGGTTTTGTGCCATAGCTGAGGTTTGTTGTTTTGTTACAAGCTTTAATAAAGAAGCATGTACTCTGCATTTGCGTCCGGGCATCCTTACTGGCGCAACTCTGTTGGCCGACCGTCACAGCCACAAGGCATTATATTAGTTAAAAAGGATAAAAAAAGAAATATATCGCGAGCTAGAAAAACATGAAAAAGGAAGTGTTCAGAGTGCAGATGTATTTGCCTTAAAAATGGCCTTAGATTACTGTCAGAAACACAACATACTGTAATTGAAAACCAGTTGCTTATCAAGAACTGTGAAAAGAAATTAAAATAAACAGAGAAACAATGAAACCTGTAGTGGTGCAGTCACACATGACAGAATACAGACGCAGCTAAAGGCAACAAGGAAGTTGACCTTATGTTTGCAGTCAAAGCTGTGAAGAATGTAAAGGCTGAAATAATGTTGCAAGCATTGCACGATCAAAATCACCACTCCTCAACTAAGTGGATAGAATCGTACCTAAAACAGAATAAAAAGTTTCAAATTACCGTATTTTCCGGCATATAAGACGACTTTCTAAACCCAAATTATAATACCAAAATAGAGGGGGGGCATCTTATACGTGGGGTACAGAAAATACCGGGTGAAGAAGTCACCAAAAACATGTTAATAAGCCTACCGTGTACTCGGCAATGCTGTACAGTGCACGCCGCTCAGCCAATCCTGAAAAACGGCGATGCACTCTGTTGCTGAACGATCAGAATATTGTCTTGTCTAGAAGCACGGACACGGTTAACCATAACACTGAGCTTCTTTATTTTTCTTAACGTGGAGGTGAACATACAACGATGCCGTGGATTACGAGGTAAATCTCTGTTTACGTAAACCTCCGCATTCTCTCTCGAGAGAGAGAATGCGGAAGTTTGAGCAACGTGCACTGTATACAGCATTGCCGGTTAGCGCGACTAGCGTGATGTGTAAGTCGTTATTAATAACTGGCGATTTAAGTAACACATAGTGGCTGGTTAGGTCGGTAATATAACCAATAAGCTGGCATTAAGAGGTTTAGCAGAAAGATGAACGGAGCTTGATCTGATCTGTGAATGAACAATACTTCGCAACCGGTAAACAGGCGTACTGGGATTCAAATAGGTTGTGACCCGGAAGTGAAGTGAGAGATCTAGAACTCCGGCAAAGGTTCTCATGGAGGAGGTGGGGCTTGAGCCACTGTTACAGGTGCACACTGTATTCTGCAGTGTAACGGAGCCAAAGAAGAGGATTTTGAAAGATTTTAAGTACAAGTAAGTCAACCGTTTTCACTAAAATTACCATGTTTAAATCAAATCTGACTTTTTTTGTTCCTGAGTTTTTTTAAATGGTGTTGTCAAAGAAGAGGATTTTGAAGGATTTTAAGTACCAGAAAGTCAACCGTTTTCATTAAAATTACCATGTTTAAATCAAATCTGATGTTTTTTTTTATGTTTCTGATTTTTTTTTAAATGGTGTTGTCTCGGAAGGGGGGTAGTCTTATACGGAGTATAGCACAAAACCCAAGTTTTCACTGGAAAAATAGGGGGGTCACCTTATACGCCGGAAAATACGGTATGTAAAAACTTACGGGAAAATAAAAATGAAATGTGTAAATTGCAGAAAAGTCATGACAGCCTGAAATAATGATTTTGAACACATTAAAACAGAACATCCAGGACAACAGATCAGCATAGATTTTGCAGGACATCTTAGACCTCAGAGAAAAGAGAAAAACTGTTATTTCCTAGTAATAGTAGACAACTGAACGAACCATACTTGCATGTATCCCACAGGAAATGCAACAGAAGAATTTGTCATAAAATATTATTGAAGAATACAAATACAAATACAAAAACGAATACAAAGAATATTTTAAACATGAAGGAAAGCCTACCTCAGTTAGAGGCGACAATGCCCCTAATGTGACAGGTAAAAAGGTAGAAGATTAGCTAGCCAAACAAGATGTACAACTGGCAAAAGCTGTAAAATACCAGCCAGCTTCAAATGGAATAGCAGAAAGAGCTTTTAGAAGCATAAAAGACAAGTTCACTAAAACCAAGTCGAAAAAGACTGGGACCATCATATAATCTGGCCTCGATTATTTGAATTACAGGATTAGATGACCACTGGAAGAAACAAAAACAAGTGAGGAAAACACGTTAAAACCAGGTGACCGTTTACATACATAGAACAGTGAAGAATGGAAAATTTATAGAAACAGTAGGGACAGAATATAAAGTAATCAAAGTACTTGATAGAAATACTGTTCTATTAGAAAATAATGGAAAAAACTCGTTATGAGATTTAATATGGCCGAAGCAAGTACAACCAAAACCCGACAAAGCTAGGAGATATATCAGACAGGTGCTAGGTCTGATTATCTCAGATGAGGAGTTTGTGAGGAGAAGCAAACTCCAGGATAAGGGAATACTTCCCCAAGGACCAATAGGTCTAAAGATGCCTATGGCTCAAATGCACTTGGCAGTCGAGATGTCCATAGGTGTTTAGCGACAGCAATTACAAAATTGCTTAGCTTCAGCTGAGGGAGGCAAGAAGAAAAAAGAAAGGATCCTCAAAAACTAACATAGTGTGGACCAGAGATCCAACTGTAAGAGAGTGGAAAAAGATAGACATACTAGAGTTAGCTTTAATGTTGCTAAGAGAGGGGAAAAAGTAATAGTGAAGGGCAAAATGAAACAGAAACTTACGAAAGCTTGTATGCACATGGAAAACCATGTGCAAGATGCCGTAAAATATGAGAGGAATATTATCACCCTCCGTAACAAATGTGAATATCAGGGGAACTGATATCCAACTTAAGACAAAAGTTGTGAAAAGGGATTTCATTCGAAGTAGAAGATGGGTCCCAGAACCGAAATTATGGAGAAAGATGAAGAAGCTGCTTATAGAGCTTCTATAACCCTAATGAGAGTCTGAGGTGAACAGTCTATGAGAATCTATAGATTAGTGGAAGGCGTGTCAGTAGAAATAGACACACAAGGACGAAGTAATTCACCAACTAATTTCAAGAAAGCAGGAAGACTTAGAAAGTAGTTTTTAACCAAAAAGAAATATAGTAATAAACAACTATATACAGTTATTCCTGTGCCCCCACCGGTAAGCTAAGACATAGGGAATTAGCCATGAAGAAATGGGGAAAAGGGGCACAGGAAGAAGGTAAGAAAGGACATAGAAACTGCGCTAAAAATATTAGCAGGACTGTTTTTCGTTTTTCTGTGTATATGCATAACTCTGATTTTAGGATTATCCGAAGACGTTACGATGACCGAAGGGTATTCCAACCTTGTGAGGTAAGATATAAAACACAAAAATCGCTGTACTCAGGAGATTTAATGCGGAATTACACATCGAAAGAAGTAATACAGACATTACAGGAGCACATAAAGGCAAGGTAAAGTGAGTGAATTTATTCAGAACTGTACTAACTTTACCTCACAAGATGCTAGTGCAACAGCCAATCTGTTAAATAGTGTAATGGATTTTCCAGTTTTCCAGTTTGAATTTTATGTCATTTTAAGTAACTAGGTCAAAGGTCTCTGTGAATATACGTGGCAATAGACGTGGCATTGGTTAGACCTTCAGAGAACCGGTTCTGGCCAGATCGTTGGTAATAAAAATAAAACCCAGACAAGGGGTCAAGTTCTGTTAGAAGGTTCAGAGTGTTCTCAAAACACAGATAGCCGCTCCTCGTGAAGGTTTGTTTTGTACGACAGATAGGATGTAGGACAGGTATGCACGACAGAATGTCTGTGCATCTATGTGTGTGTAAGACTGTTTGCATAAAAAGAAGACCTTTTGATGATTCAAATTGTGTAACTCTGAAACATAGCTTCACGCTGGTCTCAGACTGCACCCTTAGATCTAAGCATTGCCTTAATACTCTGATCATTTTACTAAATATTTAATCTCTTTACTTTAACACTTTAATAAAATCTTGGTTATACTACATGTTTTTGACTGATCTGGTCTTCATGATCCATTAAGGTTGGATATCCACAACAATAGTTAACCTGCAATGGCCCACCCTTGGGCCCAAAGTGCATGCTTTAGCGTATCTGTACTTTTAATTACCTTTGTTTTAGAAAAAAATAATCAACCAGCTATAATAAACTATGCATCATTTGAAAGCTAAAATACTCAGGAGTCCTGTCCTGAACTTGTTTCTTAAATCTATACACCACAGAGTACTGAGAGACTGCCCACTGAAACGGAAATAAAACAAAATAAAAAAACAAAATGACAAAAATAAAAGTTAGTTTGTGTTTCATTGCCTATAATTCTGATTAGTGCGGATGTTTCCCGCAGACACTGGCATACATTTCAAAGTAAGGGTCTACTCTTCAAAATGCATCCTACCTTTTATTGTAAAACCATAAAAAAACGGGGAGGAAAACGAAAGTTCCTCTGTTGTTTACATGCGCATTTTCAGTTCAAGTAATCCAAAACGTCCCTATTCAATGAAATATCGATTTCAATCCATTAGTTTCAATGTTGAAAAACTATGCATTATGCACAGAATGGATTCTTCCGGACAGAATGGACCAATCACTGTCTTTCTACGTCATACGCTTGGGCGCAAAAAACTTGGTTTTAGCTGGAACAATCAAGCCAATAGCAAGCCAGCACGGTTTTGATAGACGGATGTAGTAGCCAACTAAATTTCCATTACAGAAAGTGACCGTTTACTGTATTTTCACTTTATGTAGATTTCTGAACAGGCTGTGCGCAAAACACATGCATTTTCACCTTTACGCACTTAGAGCGCACCATTACAAGCATACAGCGTATAGCGCACAGCGTCGTTTCACTACACAGAGTCATTTCTTTGGTATGAAAATATAAACTGTCTTGTTTCAAACAAGACCGTATTTTTGAAAATAGCCCACAGGGTTCAAGAGCTACAGGCATTTAAGTTGGGTATAAGGTTTTTCCGGAAATGTTCAAAAATAGAAGTGCAGGTTAAGGGGTAAAGCACAAAATGGGACAATGGAACACTAAACAAGAGACTTAATCGGATCTTCTTAAATGACAGAGGAAATTGGACTATTAAATGGAAAACTTATGGTTATCCATAGACGTTTAACGAAACATAAGAGAATTCACATGTTTGGTACAAATGGGAGAAATAAAGACAGAGATGACAAAGGCATGTATTAAAAGCCCTGAATCATACTTGTCCTCCACTGTAATGATAAAAAATTATCCAAAAATAACAAGAGAAATACAAGAGCTTAATGTTACCGACCAACCACAAGTACAAACACAGCAAAGTATGAAACAAGCTCGTGTTTATAAAATGAATCATACCAACCCCTATGGGTTGGAAGATTCTTCTAATCTGATATTAACCCTACACAGTTAGCAACCAATGATACCTTATAAATTAATCAACTGGACAAGCTGTATTAACAAAATACATGCTGTTCTAGTATGTGGAGAACAAACCGAAGGAAATGACACAAAATGTACAGTAGATATTGGAATATGAATAATTATTCAGGAAGTATGCCAACTCATGAAGCCTGCGTAAATGCAAAAAGTACTACGAATATAGTCTGTACTGTAAAAGCAAGCAATGCTACAGCAAACAGAAATTCATAGAAGAGAGTAAAAAACATTCTGAAGAAATTTCATGACGTCCATGGCCGAGTGGGCAGGCCGAGCGATGTCTGTGGCTGAGTAGGTAGGATGAGCGACGTCCGCGGCTGAGCTTGTCGGCGGAGCGATGTCCTTGGAGATTCACTTTGGCAATGCGTGGAGGGGTGGGACTTGGCCCTCCCTCTTTGCTGCTCTCTGAATCAGGAGCGATAAAGGTTTCTGTAGTTCGGGGCCGATACTTGGCACTAGCACATGTTCGGGGCCGATACTGGACTCAGGGATTTTGGGGTCGATATTGTGGTCAGGAGTGGGTTTGAAGTCGACACTGGGCTCTAAAGTGGATTCGGAACGAATACTGGGCTCTGGAGCGGGTTTGGGACCGTAACTGGGCTCAGGCACTGGTTCAAGGCCTATACTGGGCTCTGGAGTGGGTTCAAGGTCGATAATGGGCTCTGGTGTGGGTTTGAAGCCGTACCTGGGCTCAGGCAATGGTTTGAGGCCGTAACTGGGCACTGCAGCAGGCTCAGGGCCGATACTGGCATCTGGAGCAGATTTGGGGCCAATAATGTGTTCTGGACTGGGTTTGAGACCGTAACTGGGCTCAGGCACAGGGTCGGAGCTAATACTGGGCTCTGGAACAGGTTCGGGGCTAACTGGGCTCGGACAGTGATTCGGGGCCAATACTGGGCACAGGAGCAGGTTCGCGGTTTTCAAACTCTGCGATGTATTTCTCTACCATGCACTCTCCCTGCCGCAAACGCCCCAAGCGCTCCAGTGCCTGTTTCTCACCGAAGACATTCATGGCCTGTAGTGATGCTGACTCACCAACAGGCAGTATCCTGTCATGTGCACGTATCAACAGAGCAACTGGTTCGCCATCCTGGAGGGGGCGTGGCTTGAGCGCTGCCCTGGAGATCTGGTAGCGCGGACTCTGGTGGGCGAAGCAGTAATCAAGCCATGCTTCCTCTCATTCCACCCATGACGATGTTCAGTGTCATATCCGAAGTCATCCAGAAATCCTCGTCCGATTCTGTCTCAAAGCGCGGGAGCGGCGTGCATGCTTCCTCTCTGTCCGTGCACTTTTTATTTACCCTCCGCGAGCATGGTTTGGCTGGCACGCGCTCGAGGGGTTGTTCGCCAGCCAGCAGGACTCGTCAGCTTCCAAACACTGGCCACGGTTTCATTTGCTCAGCACGTCATAACGCGGAAGCAGCTCGAACCTGAATTCTCTGTGCGCATGATCCTGCCTGCTCTTCTACGTGTGTTGATGCCGGTGCGAGTTTGCCGGTTTCTTTTCCAGCCCGTCATATGCGTACTCCATTTCGAACAGACTGGGTGTAGGTGTGGGGTCCCAGTGGAACAAGCCGTGCTCCCACGCTGGATCCACAGCTTTCTTCAGGATCTTTACGGGTGTGTTATTCTGTGATGGTCGGTTAGCGGAGTTAGGGCCAGTAACGATGCCAAGACACAAGTCGCAGAATACATGGCTTCTTTATTTAAGCACATTCAAACACAAAACCTCTGAACACTAAACACTAACCAACACACAGTGGCATGACACACAAGACACTGACACACACACAGAGGGAAGGAAATGAAGGACTTTTATCCTCTGTGTGGTGATGAGTTAATGATTAGCAGGTGTGTGTGATCAGTCCAGGAAGCAGTTGGGAAATACACACACACACAAACACATAGTCCATGCCATTTTGAAGGGTTTCTTGATGCCGCCATATGACGGCCAACCGGATGTAGTCCATGGGCGTGAAACTCTGACACTTTTAAAAATAAATATCCCAAGGGTGCAAATTCCACCACCTACCGAAACCAAGAAGGAGGAATAAGTTCATCGGATCTGGGGTCATGGTATGAAATATATGAATCTCAATGAATACCAGGTTTTCCTCACTGGCTAACTAGATATGATCAAACATCACCGTTAGATTCTAATGGCAAACCAATATTAAAAAGAATGCCCGGGTGAAATGGGACCCAAGCGAATCGATCGCGAATATTAAATTACCTTAGAGATAATGTTACTTGTCAAAATATGAGAATGTTTTAAGCGTTACACACGTTACAGTGGCCTGAACCTACTGGAAATAAAACTCTAGGGAAAGTCCAAGACCAGAATAATGTCTGGCCTATAGGAGCCTATTTTACTGGTTCAAAATGGACATCAGTATCAGCTTTAGTTTCTTGAATGGAGACCAGCTAAAACTATGGTATATTGGAATGGTATAATATATAATGACAATTATAATTTGGCAAAGAAGGTAAATTGTAAAATTCAAGTGGAACAGACAGTGAGCAGAATGAAGAAGCCTACCTAGTTTTATGAGTGGTGCATCCTGTTCAAATAACAGATTATTGGTCAAATCAAATAGAAAGAACTAAACCTGAAATTAATAACTTCATAGACATGGTTCTAAGAAAGGATAAATATGTATACTATACGACGCTAAGAACAACAGTGATAGAACCTGCCATAATATACCATGATCCTGCCCAGAAAATCTGTTGAAAAACTGGCTATGGAGACCGTAGACATATACACGAACCTCTTGGAATAGCATGTGAAAAAACTAAGGCAAATCAATTTCATTTACTTTTGGTATACTTTATGATGCAACACAATCAAATGATGAAAAGATGTTACGGAGGAACTCTAATAGGAGATCACAATACGCTCAAACGCGCGGTTCCGAACTTTCAACACATCACGTATGCCACCAGAGGTGAAAGGACATTAGATCACTGCTACACACAGCTCAAGAACAGCTACAAAGCGCTATCATGCCCTGCAGTTGGTAAGTCTG
>JAOUQX010086457.1:0-11474 GCA_028566295.1 Liobagrus marginatus
GTGTTCAAATTTGTATGCTGGGATATGCGGAATCAAAGAATTTCACTGTATGATGTGCATGTGACCAATAAACTGAAGAACTTTAAACTCTCCCACTTGAAGCAACGGCTCCCCCTCACATGGAGTGGGCAGTCCACCCTTTTCCTGCTGAGCACCATGGCCTTGGATTTGGTGGTGTTAATCCTTATCCCAGAAGCTTCATGCTCGGCTGCAAACTGCCCCAGTGCATGCCGTATATCCAGATTTGATGAAGCCAACAGCATCACATCATCCGCAAAAAGCAGAGACGAGATCATTTGGTCACAAAAGCAGACCCCTCCCACTTCCTGGCTCCGCCTAGAAATTCTGTCAATAAAGATAATGAACAGAATTGGTGACAAAGGGCAGCCCTGGTTTAGTCCAACATGCACCGGGAACAGGTCTTACTTAGTTCTGGAAATGCGAACCAGATTAGAATATTCCCACAGCACCCCCACCCCCACCCAGAATGCCTTCTCCAGATCCACAAAACACTGACTATTTCTAGCCTTTACCGCCCAATCTCCCGCACCAACTCCGGCTCTGTCCACTCCCATAAGGTACCATTCTATGTCCCAATGGCTGGTTTCTGTGTTCGGGGTCGTCCAGGCACCCTCTTTTGACCCTGCCAATCGCATACTGTACCAGCCCCTTACGGTTTCTCCAGAAGGTGGTGAGACCACCAAAGGATGGCCCCACATCGCCTCTTTGGCTGTCTCTAATCCAGCTAGGTTTGGGCCTCGTTCTTGTGACACTCATAAGGGGGATTTTTTATCACACGCTGTCTGGCCCGTCACCCAGGAATTTGTCTGCCTTGGGAGACCCTAACAGGGGTATCTATCCCCCGACAACATAGCTCCTAGGATCACACAAACCCCACCAACATGTTACGGTGATCATTTGCAGAGGGGCTGATGATGCTAGTTACCACTACAAAAATGTAGTCTACACACTGTGTCTAGCTCTGCAATGGACACGAGTGCCGTGATACAACAAAAGACAAATCCCCAAACAGTAAAAAAAATTCCCTTTTCTACATCTGACATACTGTAGTCTGAGCTCTTTTTAAAGGGCACTTTGCCGAGTCCTGTGTAGGCAGCTTCAATCTGTTGCGGTTCGATGTGACATGGTCACTAGCGTCTGGTGTAGACATTCTGTAATAATGTTAAAGACAAATTTCGCTCAAAATGCAGATTCATCCATAAATGAAACATGTTAATTGATGAGAGTCAGCAATTAAATAATTCCAAGAGATTCCTTTAAACTCACTGAATTTTCATAGTTGGTTGGATTTTTATTCTGATCAGTCTGTATTTCCAGATCACTTGAATCAAATTTGCTGGAATGGATACACATAGATGTGTACTTCTTTTGTAGGATAGTAGGAGTGTTAAATAAAAATAAAGATTATTATGGCTTCCTTTTGTCAGTTGTTTAATTTATATATGGTTTGTAACGTTCTCAAAGCTATTACTTCCACAGATGTTACAAACTGGTCAGTATATGTATGGTCACTAGGTTGCTTCAGAGACATAAGGTACTGTAAGTATTAAATACAACAATGCAACAGTAATGAAACAATGCGTTGACATTTACTTTTAACTTTTGAGACTTAAGTACTTTTGTACTTTTACTTAAGTAAATATCTGTCTTTACAACTTTTACTTGTAATGGAGTAATATTTAACCAGTAGTATCTGTACTTTCACTCAAGTAGGGAAGGGTTAAGGTTACTTTGTCCACCTCTGAATAAAACAATAAAGAAAGCCAATAACAAATGTATAAGCAGGAATAAGACCTCAGTCTCCAGGTGTCTGTGAAATAACATAACTCTTAAGGACTACAAACGCTAAGCCCTCCATGGCTGCCCCTGCTGTACTTCCTCTAAACCAGTGAATGTCAGCAAAACTAAGGGCACAATTATTGCATAAGGGAGGAATCAGATAAGCCACAGTAAAGACAGCTTCAAATATCATGGGATATATATCCTATAGAAAACTTTCCCTGGTCATCATACATGAACAGCTTGGTGACAGGAGTGTGTTGGTGTTTCTACTCCAGAGGGCTTTGTACACTGAGGCTGTAAGCAGAATTCTCAGAGGAAGCATTATTACTTTGTTCAGATGCACTAAGCCCCAGGACCAAAAAGTGCTGTCCAGGGTGGTAAGAACAGCAGAAAAGACCATCGAGACTCTACCCTCACAAGACATCTACACATTTAGATGAAAGCCCAGGGGGAAATAGATTATCAAAAATGTTTACCACCTTGAAAACAATCTAGTCTAATTGTTCCCATCAAGAAAATACCACTGGATCTTGAGGACTAACAAGGATAGTTAGCCTATATGGTATAGTTTCTGTTTATATTGTATACATTTTATTAAAGATATGAAATAATATTTCATTATACTGTACTCTTTGTGATTTATGCGCATGAACATACTCAGTTTTCTTGTTGGTTGTTGCTACGTTACATGGATATAATAAGTATGGGACAAATAAAGGACATTCAAAAAACATTCATCAAAATAGTATATGTTATTATAGACTGTCCAATGATTCATGAGGTAAAAATGGAACAAAGCTATTAAATACCGGTATATAAATTGACAATGACTATTAAAGTGGATTTGGTAGGGGTTTTTAATTGATTATATCACAGGGTTCTGATGCTCTTCTCCACTCTACATTCAGTATATCTCAACTGACATATACAGTACTTTAGAGCAAAGTGGGTTATCAGTAGCATCTGGTAAAGACCCTTTAAAGTACAGATGTCCTATTGACAGACTTTTTTTTTATAAAACTGGCACTAGGGATGTATTATGATTAATTTATTAAGTGAAAATGCTGAATACTGATCTGATGTCGGTGAATAGCAATTTTACATCAATATCCTTGCTGTAGACAGGTGACTAGCATCAAATATGGCAAATGATATGGCATATGAACATCGATGTCCCAATACATATGGAGTAATAAAGGTAATATATTGGGGAAGTGGTGATCCTGTCATCAAATTGTGCTAATGTGATCTCACTTTTATCAGAAAAAACATCTAGTGAGTGGTGGTTTAGAAGTTGAGAAAGGCCAGACAAACAATAATCTTTATGATACTGTAAAGACTAGTGTGTGGATTCAACAGTCTTAGATGGACTGAATCTTTTCGATATAAATTGTTACATCTGGTCAGTTGAAGTGGTTCTCTTCAGTTAATCAGATAATAGGGTCTCCAGAGCACATCTTGAGTTGTTTCTTGGAGGCCATGGGAGAAGGGCATTGCTACTAGATCCAAGATCAGTTGCTCAAGGAAATAGCAAGTGCCATACCAAAAGGGATTGCCCACAGTAAGCAGGTCACAATAAGCAGTAATCCAGTGAAGCTGGCCACCAGTTAGATGAAAGTCAGGGAGATGTCATTAGAGTTATAGGACTGCATTCTATAATATGAAAACGTTTTGCAGAAACTATTCTCAGGTCAGGCATGACCCTGACATTAGTCTCGTACTTTATTCTGGAATAATAAATTCATAGGGGTCAATGAGAAATAACTGGTACAAGAAACGAGTCGAACTGATAAAGAAATGGATGGAAGACTCATTTGAAGTGAACTGCAAAGGTTTTGCTACCCAGTTTCTCTACTAGTCCCTCAAGGACTGGCATTCATTTCCAAATATACCGTAGAAACATGATGCAGAATATTGCTATACAATTGCTCTCATTGTTTTTCATGTTTTTATTTTGTATTAATCTGTTTGCATTTTCAAGCCCAGAAATAGGGTCCACCTAGCTGAAGAAAAGCTACTCAGCTGTGTGTGAAAGTGTGAAAATCAGTCACTCCAATTCTCCATAGTTAACATTCTGTTATCTGTATTGTAGGATAGATGTCTAGTTTTAGATGCATTTATTTCACCTCTCATCATTGTCCTTTCAAGCACATCCTGATTTGCAAAATAATTTTCTGTTGCTTCCCTATTTCCTTTTTTTAAACTCACTGCAGGAAATGATACCTTTGGTGTCTGATCAAGCTGGCATCTAGGATCTTTTTTTTTCTCAGCTTGTTTTTGCTTGAGTATTTTGAAAGGATGCTGTGAAGTGTGACTTAGAAACATGCTCTGGGGAGAATTGAAAAGAAAGTGATCATTTTTAATTACATTCACCAGTGAGTCATAATATGACATTGCTTTTTGTTTATATGTGAATTAAGTTAATCATAAATGTTCATCTCCACTACGATTGCTTAGAAAAGGGAAAGATTATAGCTGTCATGTTTAATATGTTGATATATCAATCAATATATGATTCTGAAACAGATCATGTTTTGGCAGAACAAAAAAAACCTTTTGATTTACTTTGTAGAAACCAGACAACCAGTAACCACAATCAGGAACCAAACAAACAATCACACTTTATTATAGACCAATTCTAACTATGTACTAACTATTAGCTAAAACCTCGGCCTTAATATACTCCTAATTTGCTTAATAGTTATTTGATTTAGGTATAGGATAAGATTAAGGGTTATAATATGGTCATGAAGTGTAAGGCATTAATATGTGATTTATACGTACTAATAAACAGCCAAAATGCTCATAATATGAACGCTAATAAGCAACTATTTAGTAACAATTGGTCTCTAAACAAAAGTGTTATCAAACAAGCATACAGTCACTGTTACTAAAGACCATCTTTACACTTTGTCCATTGTAGATAGTTGTTAGCAGACATCCCACACTGCAAAATCTTATTTCAGGGAGACGTTACCAACATTTCCGTGTGATAGACCCCACAGCACCCCAACCACCTCCCCCTTATTTTTTTTAACCAACGATACTAGTAAAGTGCAGCAAGAGTCTGTGAGGGAGAGAGAAGAATGGATGCCTGTTGCGATTAGCGTTAGTGACATCTTTATTGTGCTACTCATGTAGCCTCACAAATTTAATGTTTCGAAATATTTATTAGATACCCGATTCGAGAAAATTTGAGTGTCCGGCATAGGAGAGTAGCACAAGGAGAATCCAGAAAATTCCTGCGTGAACCCGGTCATGCATTAAAATATGCTTTTATATTGTTACCAATCTACTCACAGTATTGTTTTTATTAATTTATTGAAATACTCTTTTAAACAAGTGTGCAGAGAGTTTGACCTCATCACGACCTTAGTGTAGTCTGGAGTAAAGTAAGTTTTGTATTTCTTTTTTCTCGGACACTCTTCTTGGACAACAGCACATATGCAACAAGTCATCAGAGAATGGTCAAAAATTACTATATCACTGTGTCTCTTTCTCTCTCTCGCTCACATGGCAATCGTTCCTCTTTTTCATTCATCCCTTGCCTCCACTTTTTCCGGGATGTGGTATCTAACTTGCGGGCGTCAGGGAGCCTCTATGAACATGTGGGAGACTCCCTGGATTTCCGGGAGAGGTAGGATGTCTGTGTTTGTATTGTAATATTGAACTCTCTTTTGTCTTTCTCTAACAACATGGCAAACTATGTTATACCTTAGGATTTAATAGCAGCAAGGTACAAAATCATTTACACATTACCTGTGCTTTTTTCATTCAGCATCCATGTGTGTGGCATTTCACCGTCTCAAACTCTCGTAAGATTTTCTTTTGCTCAAAAGAGAAGTGTGAACATGATAAACAAGTTCACGATCAGGAAAAAAAGAGCTCACTGTGTGGCTTCATGACACATTGCTAGGCAACATTGCTTTGCAGCCATCTGTTGTGTGCTCGGCCATTGTTGCTCCAGGGAGCGTGCTTGGGGAATTCCGTTAAAGTAAGGTTCATTTTAAGTAAATTTGACATTTCAGACATGAAAATCTCTAACACATGGATGAAAATCTCTAAAAACGTCTTTCTTTCTCTCTCTATGTTTTGGAGATACGGGATTTCCAGAATAAGGAATCTTATTTGTGTTTAGCTCCTATGTGTTGTGGGACTTCCTTTGGTGTTGATGCGTGTGCTTTTCTCACCTCAGGAGGCTGAAAGAATTATGGGTTTAAAGGACCCTTAATAACAGACCCTTACAATAACACTTATAACAGATGACCTGAGGTATTGTAATACATTATTAACCACTGGATCACAAAAGGTGTAAAATAATACAATGTAGGCAAAATACATTAAATATACAAAATGTCCTTTTTATGCTGTTGAACCCTGTTAACTGGTAAACAGTTTCCTGTTCTGTTGTTTTTGTCTGTTTATCCTTTTGCTTGTGCTACCCATCACACTGCTCTACTACTTCTGGTCATTTCAGCAAACATCTTGATTCAGTTCAACTTAATTGCCTCTACATTTTTCTTCCATTGGTGTTATGACTGTAATGGTTAAAGAGACCCACACATTGACTAGACAGCAGGGGAAATAGCTGATAGAGGTCCCTAATAGTTCAAGCTTTAAGCTGACGAGTGTCCGGCAGTGCCAAAATAGGACTAACACCAATCTATGGTAAGAAACCTGCCAGCAACACAATCCTCCAACCACCACCAGGGTTTATTGGAGTACTCTTTGGATTCACCTATTGGAGTGTTTAAATAGAGAAACTGGGTTTTGGTTTTGAACTTACAGCTCTTTATTTGCCTACTCTTTGTGCTGTTACCCTTTTGATTAGTTTAATAAACCTCCATGAATGGATTCTAATGTCGGTGTGAACAAAACATCAACAAGAATACTTTGCCTACACCTAAACCAACAGAAGTATCACAGCTTCAAGCTGCCAGCCACTACACTGTATTAGGCAGCAGCAGTTTGGGACATGGACCTCCAGGTACAAGCGTTCTTCAATTATTTTGTTGGGCACATTAGTGTTTAGCACAAAGGATTTGAATACCCTAAATTTACATCAAGGAAGTCAATCATTGTCTGATTAGGCTATAAAGTACCACTGGAATGATATAGAACTGAAGTCATTGTTTTGTCAGGGCCTTAACCAAAGCCGATAAGCTAAATTGAAATGCAGGAAAGAATCGACATTGCTCTGTCAATATATCCGGCTGTAAAACTGGATAACGTTCTATGCAACAATCCGCATTCGGGCAGGCTATAAGAAACTTCAGCCAAGAATGCTGATGCTAACCAGCTAGCTGCCTAAGCATTGAGGGTCATGCACGTTGGTTATCAGAAGGTTGACCCCAAGGAGCGTCTGTGGTGCCTTTTTGATACACTTACCGCCATATTAGCGTCACGGCCATGGACTGTGGCCAGGTCGGCCGCCAGAGGGTGGTATAAATTGTCTGTGTGTTGTGCACATTTCCCATAACATGCAATGATCACACTCAAGCACATACGCACAGATATAATCACACACACCTGCACTTAATAGTGTTAATCACGACACAGGGGATATAAGCCAGCAACGCCTTCCTCCTGTGTCTTGGATGGAAGAACCTGAGGGAACGTTTAATAAAAACCACGTTATGTACTCACTCCACTGTGTTTGTGTCTACAGCGCCTCACTGCTACGAGGCTGCAACACACCCAGCCGAGTGTCACAATTATATTTACCATAAGCTCTTATCTTGCTCCCTGGCATTGCAATTTGTTTATTTAGTTGGTGACCAATTTACCCAGTAATAATATATTCATTAATTGGGCGTTCAAAAAAAAACTTCTGAAAGTCGGAAAGTATTTGAATAAGGGCCAAATTCTGTAATGTTAAGGAATAGCAGTGACCTCTTTCAGGTAGAGAATGGGCCTCACCACACTGCAAAATTTCACAACTGGTTGTGTAACATTAACGAGTTCAAAGCGGCCATCAAATTAATCAGAATTTCATCCAAATGAGCAACTGAGGGATGTTATTGACTAATAAATACAATCAATGGCGGGATCATCTCACAACAGGTTTCAATGGATCTGTTGATATGTCCTAGCGCCAGATACATTATCATACATTCGGAGGGCTTGTGAATTCTATGCATCAATGGGTTAAAGCTGTTTTCTCTCTAGAAACTAGGTGAGTGGTTTTAATGTTATAATTTAAGGGTGTATAGCATTAACATTTTTTTTGTTATTGAATATAATTTTAATTGTCTGTTGTTTTTTATGCCACATTCTATTACATTTGGCGGCGTTAAAAAAAACTTCTTCAATAGACAACATGAATTCTGGAAAAGTTAAGACGTTTTTAAATTTGAGTCAAATGAAAAGAAAAAGACTTTGAAATCACATGAGCCAAAATTGTATTCACAATAGAACACAGCTAGCATAACAAATGTTTAAATAGAAACATTTTACACTTTTATCCACTAAATGAGCTCATTTCAAATTTAATGCCTGCTACAGATTTCAAAATATTGTGAAGGGCAAACAAATGGCTGAAAATGCAGGAAATTTAAAAAATATTCAGCTGGGAGAACATTTAGCAACTAATTAAATTAATTGATATTAGGTCTGTAACATGATGAGATATAAAAGGGATGTCTTAGAGAGGAAGAGTCTCAGAATTAAAGATGGGTAGAGGTTCTCCAATCTGTGAAAGAGTATGTAAAAATATTGTGGAATACTTTAAAAACAATGTTCCTCAATGTCAAATTGTAAAGGCTTTGCAAATCTCATCATAGCATCATCAAAAGAGTCAGAGAAATTGGAGAAATCTCTGTGCGTAAAGGACAAGAGCAAACTCTTTATTGGATGCCCGTCGACTTAGGGCCCAAGAATACTTCCAGAAGCCACTGTGTGTAAGCAGAATCTGCCATTTGCAGATGCCAACTAAATCTCTATCATGTAAAAAGGAAGCCATATGTGAACATGGAAAAGAAGAGGTGTCGTGTCCTGTGGGCCAAGGCTCATTTAAAATGGACTGTTTTAAAGTGGAAACGTTTTCTATGGTCAGACGAGTCCAATTTGATGTTGGTCTTGAAATTGATGGACGCTGTGTCCTAAAGGGACCTTCTAGCATGTTATCAGCGTTGAGTTCAAAAGCAAGCATCTCTGATGGTACGTGGGTGCATAAGTGCATACGGTATGGGCAGCTTGCATGTATTTGAACTATGAATGTTGAAAGGTATATAAAGGTTTTAGAGCAACATATGCTCCCCTTCAGATTATCCTTTTTTTCCAGGGAAGGCTTTGTGTATTTCAGCAGGGCAATGCAAAACCACATACTGCAACTATTACAACAGCTTCATCTTAGAAGAGTCTGGGTGCTGAATTGGCCGCCTGCAGTCCAGATAGTTCACCTATAAAGAACATTTGCTGGAACCAGCAGTTGGAAACCTATATCAGGCAAGAATGGGACCAAATTCCTACACCAAAACTCCAGAAACTCATAACCTCGATGCCGAGACATCTTAAAACTGTTTTAAAAAGAAGAGGAGATGCTACACCATGGTAAACATGCCCACGTCCCAACTATTTTGAGACCTGTAGCAGGCATCAAATTAGAAATGAGCTCATTTTGTGCATAAAAGTGTCAGATTTCTCAGTTTAAACATTTGTTGTTATCTATGTTCTATTGTGAATAAAATATTGGCTCGTGGGATTTAAAAGTCTTTTGGTTTTCTTGTATTAACATTTTAAAAAACGTCCAAAATGTCCCAGGGTTGTACATTTTATCCCCCAACAACACACATTAATGTCTAAACCGCTCCCAATAAAAGTGAGTACACTAATAAGTGAAAATGTCCATATTGGGCCCAAAGTGTCAGTACTTTGTGTGGCCACCATTATTTTCCAGCAATGCCTCAACCCTTATGGCCATGGAGTTCACCAGAGCTTCACAGGTTACCACTGAAATCCTCTTCCACTCCTCCATGACTTGGAGCCACAATAAGGTTTGGGTCTGGAGACATGCTTAGCCAGTCCATCACCTTTACCCTCAGCTGTTTTAGCTAGGCAGTGGTCATCTTGGAGGTATGTTTGGCCCAGTCTCCGAAGGGAGGAGATCATGCTCTGCTTTAGTATGTCACAGTACATTTTAGCATTTATGGTTCCCTCAATGAACTATAGCCGTCTTTCTTGTGCATCATCTTTAGAAGAGGGGACGGCAGCCATGCAGACCAATTTGATGCAGTGTGTGGCGTATGGTCCGAGCACTGACAGGCCGATACCCCACCCCATCAACCTCTGCAGCAATGTTGGCAGCACTCATACGTCTATTTCCCAAAGACACCCTCTGGATATGACTCCGAGCACATGCACTCAACTACTTTGGTCGACCATGGCGAGGCCTGTTCTGAGTAAAGCCTGTCCTGGTAAACAGCTGTATGGTCTTGACCACCGTGATGCAGCTCAGTTTCAGGGTCTTTGCAATCTTCTTATAGTCTATACTCTATAGTCTTTATGTAGAGCAACAATTCTTTTTTCAGATCCTCAGAGAGTTCTTCTCCACAAAGCGCCATGTAGAACTTCGAGTAACCAGTATGAGAGAGTGAGAGTGAAACACCAAATTTAACACACCTGCTCCCCATTCACACCTGAGACCTTGTAACACTAATGAGTCACATGATACCGGGGATGGAAAATGGCTAATTGATCTTAATTTGTATTTTTTCACTTATAGGTGTACTCACTTTTGTTGCCAGCGGTTTAGACATTAATGGCTGTGTGTTGAGTTGTTTGAGAGGACAGCAAATTTACACTGTTATACAAACTGTACACACTACTTTACATTTGTGTAACTGTGCAATTGTGACACTGACAAGTGTCAGTGTTGTCACATGAAAAGTTAAAATAAAATATTTACAAAAATAAGAGGGGTGTATTCACTTTTGTGAGATACTGTAAATGGCACAAACAAACATTTACTGCAAAAGGATTTTATGTGACCTGATTGGTTCCCTATTCTCTGTGGTCGTAACCACAGTATGTGTGCTTGGACTGTACAGTATAGTTCATCATTTAGGCTTTAAGGTTATACGTGTCCTTGTGGTAAAAAGGTATTTAGCACTAGGCTATACAAAGGATATCTAATAACAGTTCTATATTATATCTAAAGCAAATGCTCACTTTGATTTTTAGTCTTGTACTTGGCGTATGAGAAAGATATCTTTTCTTTGAGACAAAAGTGAAAATTGAATTGTGTTTGTCACTGAGCTTTAAATATTGGATTTATTTGATTTCCTACAATTTCACTAACAAAAGCAAAATCCATTTTTAGACATATATTCAGACCTTTCGAGATGTTTTCACATTTTTAGCATTGCCCACTGAAAGCAACTTTTGTAAATAATGTTTAAAATACACTGATGAGAAGTCAAAAGCCTCTTAATAATAAAAGACTTTGTCAATAGACTGAGCACGTCCTCATTTAGACAGGACTAATGTCTTTGTTTATGTCCTTTGTTTGACACTGCACTGCTGGAAGTTCTTTTGATTCAATGGCTTGCTGAATCATTGTGCTTGTCCTATAAGCCCAGGGTGGACAAGAAAGAGAAATCATGCCTTTGGAATTTTCTATGGCGGTCATTAGTATTCTGGAAAAAGGTCCCATCTGCTGAAGTGAGGTGACT